>JAEBDU010012496.1:0-129565 GCA_016802625.1 Heliconius numata | reverse complement strand
GGCACTCTTAGGGAGTGAATTCTACAAAACCATGAAACATATGTTCAATTAAATATTTTTAAGAGTCTAAATATCACCGATCCGATTTTTATAATATATATTTTATAAAAATCGGTTGCGATTTAAGAATTTTCCCATACAAACTTTCAACCCCTTATTTGCACCTTTAGGGGGTGAATTCTAGAAAACCATGAAACATGTGTTTAATTATATACGTTTAAGAGTCTGAATTTAAAATTTTATAAAAATTGGTGATGATTTAAAAAAAATCTATACAAACTTTCAACCCCGTATTTGCACCTTTAGGGGGAGAATTCTAGAAAACGATGAAACACGTGTTCAATTAAACACTTTTAAAAATCTAAATTTCAAATTTTATAAAAATCGGTGCCGATATAATTTTTTTTCCATACAAACTTTGAACCCCTATTTTACCCCTTTAGGGTTAAAATTTTTCAAAATCCCTTCTTAGTGGATGTCCAGATTATGAAAGTAAACATCTGTCCAAATTTCACGTTTCTTCTATCAGCGGTTACGGCTGTGCGTGCGTCTTACCTCAGTCAGTGAGGACAAGTCCTTTTACATATATAGATTTCTATTAATTATAATATTGAAAACAAAATTTCCATACTCTACAAACTAATTGAACAGAAATGACAACTGGAATTGGTGAAAATAATAGATTTTTAGAAACAATAGCTATTGAATGGAAAAATCTCAATCCTAATGGCATACTGAAGCGATTTTCGGAGATAAATTTAGCGAAAGGCTTCAGTTCGCTATATAGCCTATTCTTTTAAGTTATCAGCACAACGAAATGTATTGTACTTTTTGTTCTATTCTTCTTATTTCTATTATGTACAATATTACGATACTATAGTTTAGTAGTGTTTAAGTGCTGTGGTGGTAGGGGGTTAGGTTTTTTTCATATTGCTGGTCTAGTAAGACGCGGCGTTGAGTTCCGCTATTTAACAAGTATTAATGATATTCCAGGTGCGCGCGCGTCGTTATTTTATAAAATGGAACATTAATCATATTTTTTTGTAGTAGAAATCTAATTGGTTTTTGAATATACAGGGTGGAATTGTCAGCGCCACTTTAAATGAAACCACAGTTTTAACTACTCTATAAAAGCCTAATATAATTCGGAAAAAAAATAATTCTCAAAAATAAAAAAGTTTTTTTTTCAAACAAAATAAATAATAAAATTATCGTTTTAAAATAAAACGCCATTTGTAAAGTATAACATAGGCACGCACACACTTACCTGTCAAAGCGGCAACGTCGCTTACGTATGTGTGCGTGACACGAAATACAGGTATGGATAAAAATCGAGAAATTAAAAAAAAATCCTACGTCCAAACCGTTGAGGTACCTTGATTATTTTTTTTAATTCTGGGTTTGAAATATTTTACCCTATATGCAGTTTCAGTAAAAGAAGCGCAGCCTCTTCCACCCTGTATATCTTTTTAGCTTCACGCTTTATCCCGCACATATTAGGGTATCATTTCATATGTTTTTTTTTATTTAATAAGTTATGAATAATAAAGTTTATCATTTGTTTCCCATGAAAATAGAATAAATAAATAAAATCAGGCAAAACCGCATGTAACACTTAGTTTAGCGTACACAATACATATCACCGTTTGATGTTTTCGAATTTCAATTGAACTCGTAAGTCCACAAAGGGGTTCCACATTCAATGACAACTTTATGCCATCAGTTGCAAAAAAAATGAGGATCAAAAGGCTATAGCGAAAACATTGTTATATTTTGAAGCCCTATTTGCGTCCGAAAATCGCTACCGAATGTTATAATATTGTAATTTTTCATAAATTCATTGTAAATAGAACGTTTTTAGTAGAGAAATAAAGTTGAATTTGGTAAAAACGGCCAGCGTATAAAATTCCTTTGACTACCCAGGCATCCTGATATAATTTTTCTGGTGAAAAATGTCTAGATAAAAAAATTTCTGAACTGTAGGTGGACTCATTAAAATTTGTACGACCCAATGCGTTCCCGAGTGGAGTTGTAAACAAAGCTACGGTTTTTGTAATCCTGCTATGGCAAGGAAGTTTGCAGTTCAAGCATCAGCAAAATGAGAACAATATTTAATCTTGTACTATAGCGTTTTGTACTGAATTGCTAAGTATTTGAATTTTTTTTGTTATCTAAAATATGAAGATTTTGTAATTCTGTATATTTAATTATTGTAATATAATATTTTTAATATTATATACAACTTGTATCCCGCCGAATTCTTGCCGACTTTTTCCGCCGAAACTCGACCAGCGCTTGCCTCGACACCAGAGCGAAGAAATGAAAATATACATTTAAATAAATATTTAATTTCATCGAGTGGGAATCGAACCCACAACCAGTCACACGACCTCATAAAATCCTATTTCACTCCCTTAACTTCGAGAAATCGTCTCTTGGTTTTGTCTGTCAGTCTATCACTAAATAACAGAAGAATATTATATTATACATTTTCTCTATTCAATAAAACAAAAGAATACTCCATATTATATGCCGCTATAAACATGTCATAATTGCATATCATTATAATGCTTGTGACACACAGATTTGTATTCGTATGTAGGTCACTGCAAGATGTTAATCCAGTAGAGGAAACTTCGTGTTTTCTTTTTTTAAATTTCATTTTGGACTCGCTTCCGCGTATTAAAAGGTAGAAATTCCATACTAAATGTTGAATAGAATGTTTATCTTGCAGGCATTAGTTGCAGATTTGATTCTCATGTGAGCTTTTACTACGGAAATTTAATAAGCTGAAAGGAAATAAAGATAAGAAAATTAAAAGCTAAAATTTCTCTATTCAATAGAAAAATGTAGGCACTTTAAATTTTCGTGAGTTTTCCAGTCCTGTCTGCCCTATATATAGGCAAAGTAAACAAAGGGAACCTACTGATAAAATTTCCGTTGAGTGACGAAACTTAACGCCACGCTTTGTCTTGTTACCACAGCGCAGAAATGAAAATAATTTATTTCTAAAAGTAGAAATCGAACCCACTGTCGCGCTCAACGCGTTAACTTTACTAGTTAACCGAAACGAACGAACGAAAAGATGAAAATTGTTCTTATCATTAAAAATGTTTTTAAGATTTGGCATAATGTCATTATTTTTGAGCCCAAGTATTGATAATAGAAGAGAACTTATGGAGGTCAACATTTTTAAAGGGACGAAAAGTGTCTAGTTTTAACTTCGACAATATGGAGGATATTTCAGTAAAATATTTATATTTATGATATATGTATGCAGATGTATAATTTAAATACCTCTTTCACCTCGTCTACTATTATTAACCTCTTGATACGTAGCCTCCGGATGGCTAAGAATAAAACGTGAAGATATCAAAGTTTAAAATTGCCCTCTTAAAAATAATGCTTTTAAAGATTCCTTAAAATGTGAAATGGAGAGATTTATCACTAGATTTTAACTTCCTAAAATTTCTTAAATAGATCTACTCTCCGCTCTTATTAATAAATAAGTTATTTTAAAAGGTAATTACTTACTAAGATATCAAAAATTTGTATGACATAACTTAAATTATACAAAAAAAAGCCCATTTCACGCAACATATTATATTAAAATTAATTTGTTAACCCATTAATGCTGTACCGACATCAATTTACATGTTAATTTACTCGTTATCTAAATGATTAATAATATTTGAAATTGAAAATCACGCTCCATTCACTAAATAGGTATACACGAGGCCTTCTATACCTTAAAGGAACCAGAACGTTTGATGTGTTATAATTAAGTTCATTAATTAATATCGTGTATGCTTAGAACTAAACAAAAGCTTTGGGGGAAGCGGTCAAATCTATATAGATAATAAAAGAAATGAACACGAAAGATATATGAGATAAGATATTATTGGGGGTATCTGTCAATATTATGTTAACAATAAACATTGGTTAAGCGCGAGTCGGACTCGTCCAACGAGTCAAGGAAATTTAACTCTCAACAAACATACAGACGAACTACAAAGTGATTCTATAAGTGTTCCGTTTGTACCATTTAAGGAACGGAATCCTAAAAAAAGATAACGTGCCTATTTTTGTTGGGAACCTCAAAAGACGTAATTATCTTATCTTATCTTACTTAAATCTTTAACAGTGTAAAAACTTTAGTTCTCACTCGATCCATTACCCGGCATCAGACTGAAAAAGCTCCAGCGAAATAGAATCGATATCAATCAATCAAAAAGCAGACGCTTCCAAAACTGACGTCGAGTCAAGTAGTATTTAGGTCAGCTCGTTCGTGGGAACCGATAAAAGGAAATAGTTTTATGTTATGTAACAAAACTGAAAAGTTTTTGTGTATTTATACAGGGTGTGACGGTAAATGGTTTAAGTTTCATTAAAAAAATATCCCTCTTAATTTAGAATAACACTTTAAAAACGTTTAAAATATTTAATAAATAACAATCTACCTTCCCAAACGATAATTCTAAGCAATTTTCTTAGTATTGAGGAAATATTTAAAAACCTCCCTACGAAAATGCTAACAACAAATAAATTGCAACAAGCGTATAAGAATTTTGACGTAGATTGTTAAGAACTTGCTCGTATTGATGGTGGTCATAGCGTTTGAATCCCAAGAGGTTCAAGTTCCAATTCCGCTACTTTAAAAATTTAATACGTTTTCTACAAAAGCAATTAAACATTAATTGCAATCTAATTTCAATTAACCAAAAATGTCCTAACAACTAAATTTCCCACCCCAAAATATCCATCACGACTACGTATATTACAGACTATAAATCAAGAGTACCTATTATATGAAACCCATTCATATGCCATAAAGCCCGCTATAAAAGCTGCATTATGTTAAACGCCATATCAATAACATGGCTTTATATTCGATTAACGTGGAATACACGGCGACCAAATATATGGGCCAATGTGTCAACGTCAGACCAAGAAGCACCAAGATGTAGGCATTTATCACACGCCTAAATTACGTTTGGAATTAGCATATTTTACTTAGGCTTTCACTTTCTGGATTCTTTTTAGGAAGGTGATTTATTAATATGTGTTACTATGGGTGGAAGGAATTTGGTATAATTTTTGGGGTTTCAGGTCAGGTACGGTCCTTTGGATCACAAAAAAATCAAGCTTCTAAGGCAACAAAAGTCAAATGATAAGCGTTTATGCCTCGTTTTTGCTGCATTTGGTATGGGATGCGCCAGGTAATCAAAATCTACAGGGTACTTCTCGTCGGTTCTCGGAAGTCATTACAAACTTATAATTGTTGCAAACTTAAGTTTGTCAATTATTATAAATTTTACTTCTCGTTGATAAATAATTCTGAAAATAGTACGGAGCTCTTGGTATGCGAGTCGACTCTCATTTGACCGGTTTTTGTCGACACGCGATGACTCCAGAATTCTGCGAAAAGTAGAGAATGGTGTGTCTTAACACGAGGATTCCTCTGCCTACTCTGCTGTGTGCGGGATGTATGAAGTTAATTTTACTTTTTATTTATAACTAGATATTGTAATTTCCCCTATTAAACAATATTTTTTTTATATTATTTTTGTAAAAGCTACGTACTTGTGGACAAGTACTTGTGGACACCGACACGCCGCGTCGCCTGATAGGTAAAGGGACAATTCTGCATCCGAACCTCACTTAGAGGAATTTTATACTTTACTTCCCCGCTTTGGTAACAAAGTGGGAGGTTGAGCTCCATCACTCAACACTAAAGGTAACACTAAAGGTAACCACTCAACAAAAAAACTCTTTATACGTTTCAAACCCGCACTGATCGAGTGCAATTCAAAACAGCACTGCACTGCAAAGGCGTAGAACCACTACATTACCATACGAACTAACCATATAAAATCCGTTGGGAACTAACTGGAAATTAGATTAGTTAGACTAACTTACAAACTAAGTTAAATTAGTTAAAGAGCACATAAGGATAAGGTGATATTTTACTTTGACGTTAACTGCTTAAAAGGTGTTTAGGGTTGTCTTTCCAAGGGTTTTGACCGTCCAGTCTATGTAGTGGCTGGTTAAGTAACTGGATCGTAGGTTATGGGTTCATTTTTAAGTACCCTTACTTAAATATTATATGAACAATCAGAACAACTTATTTAGTTATTTTTTTTAGAGCGGTTTTTTCAGCTGCTCTGATTATAGCAGGGTAGACAGAGAGAGACTAGTGTAAAGACACTTCGTCTCTCACGCACTGCCCAATTTTCAAGATATCGGGTGTTAGCGGTGGAACTCAACGCCACGCTTTGTCTTGTTACTAGAATGAGGAAATATTAATTGTAAATATTTTATTTAAGTATTGTCATGTAAACGTCATAGGTTGCCGATTCGATTTCCACATGAGAAAATGAAAAAAAAGAAAAATACCCATCCATTGTAAATATCATGGCACAGTTATAAAGAGTAATTATCAACGTGGTAGTAGTGGGCACAGTTCTTTCGAATTCCATAGGAAAGTGTTGATAAAAACAGTTTAACCTCAGAGAGACAAGTTTATTTAATGCATAGAACTCTATTTCATTTAAAATTCTTTCATGCATTTTAATGAATGTACAAACACTGGTTCTGTATACGTAAAAATTTTTGTTTTGAATGTAAAAAAAAAATATTTGGAATACTCTTTGTGTCACAAATGACAACGTTTGACGTCCGGTCCTCTTTGAAATTCCATCTAAATGTATGGCAGTTTGTGTTTTACATGTATTTTTTAGTTTCTACTTTCAATTCTAAGCTTGGATTAAAAATATTAACGGACATTCGCTATTCGCTATGCTCGCTTTATTTACTGTATTTAAAACTCCAGTTGCTTTAAATGTAGGAACAATTTAAATTATTAACATTTCTCCGTTCTAGCAGACATATATATAAAACGGCGTTGAAATACACTATAAAACACTATGTAAAATTGTGTAGAAAATATCCTCTGCCTATTCTATAAGTGAAAATTATGTAGCGTATTTTTATGCTGAACGTGAGAGAGATTGGCGGATCTTAACACCGCGTTATATATTCTGGACCAATATACTAACTATTCATTCCCTCGAATTGCGATCGAACTCTCAACCATCAAGTTGCAATCAAACGCTATTCCACTGACCCACAATGTTCTCTATTCATGTTTGTAAATAGTCAAAAGATACAAATCTGTACAGATTCAATGAATCCATCAATTTTCGTTTGCAACTAACATCCTAACCAAAACAATTTCTATATTCACAAACAAAACCTTACGATGCATCGTTAAAGCTTTTTAGAATAACATATTTGTGAATAAATGTGAATGAAATTTTATATATAATACTAGTAGACCCGAACGCGGCTACGCCCGCTTACACTATATGAATATTTATTAAACATATTTATGAAATTATTTTCAGTTTTCAATAGAGAGATGCGTTAAGCAAGCTTATATTGGGTGACGTTTTCTAACAACAAACTTTGCAAATCGGTCCTTAGCAACGGTCCTAAAGCGACGGTTGTTAATAACATGGTGGAATAAATTGCTTGTCAAATTAATAAGTATTTTAATATATTGGTATATATCGAAAATATTACAAATATGAGAAAAAAAAGTATCCTATGTTCATCCCGAGACCCTCAAGTATCTCTATATGAGTATTTTATCACAATTAAATTAGCGGTTTGGCCCTGATTGCGTAAAAGACAGACAGACAGACAGAGTTACTTTCGAATTTATAATATAGGTATGGATATTTTGTAAGTGGGAGCCTAATTATAAGACATTACGTTCCCCACATTTCACTTATTGTCGAGACAATGAACATTGACTAACTCTGAGATATGGCCATTTATTTAGATTTGCTTTTAAAAATCAATGAAATAAACTTAATATAGTCAGAACATTCAGGTATTAACCTAAAAAACTACTTTTACCAAAGCTGACATGGGGTAGAGCGAGTGTTTGATACATTACACTATTGACATAATTTCTTTTGCACCATCAGTAAACCCAAATGCAACTTAGAGATTCTCCTAAAGTAGAACTTTTTGGTTTTAAATTATATAGTAGTGGGTTCGATTTCATTAATGATTTTTTTTTTGCTAGGTAAAGCGTGACGTTCTTTCTGCCACTCAACACGCACTATCTCGAAAATTGGGCAGTGCGTGGGGAATGGTGAATGTGACTCTTAACACTAAGTTCCCTCTGCCTTTATTCCTATACGCATGATATATCGTAAACCTAAAATAAACCTAAAAATAGATAGATATGATAAAATTTCAATACCGTTATTAAAAATCTCTTATTTAAACGAGATCTTCTTTACTTTGTTTACTAGAAGAATATTTTAAAAAAATATTTTAAAATCGTTCCCATAAAATGATGTCAATTAAACGAAAAATACTATAAATTCTATGGATATCTACATTTTAATTAGTTTTGTTTCGTTCAAAATCCAAAAGTTTCCCAAACTTTCGACATTCGGTCTCTATACTCTATTGACGAGTTTTATATCGCCTGTCGTCATTACTAACTCTAACAAGCGAAGTTTCAGCAAAATTAATAAACTTTACCTTCAGCACTTTTATTATTATTCTAAGAATAAACGTTTTTGCATGGATTTAAAATATATTAATTTATTGTAGTTTTGACTTTATTTTTTGACTCTACATTCTCTATTAACAATGCTGTTGAAAGATTTCTTTCAAAATAAAAGATAAAAGAAACAATTTTAATGATTTAAAACGTAATGAAATATTTACTTTTAGAAATTTTCAAATCATGATTTGAGTAAAAAAAAATATTTTTAATAATAAAAGTAACCATCGTCACCATAATTTCCATAATTTACACATTTCTATCAAACAGTGGTTGTCCCTAAACTCTCTCAGAAATTCAAAATGAACTAAACAATTCTTTTCGAATTTCTACCCTTCTTAAAACCATACTTATAAATATTTTAAGAATATAAACCATCTTGTATACCTTATAGAATGAGTCGACGAATGTACTGCATTCATTTGAACATATTTACTTTCTATGACGTATTATATTGAAAAAAAACCGTACAGTGTAGAACATGAAAAATTCTTTTCGAAATTAAAAGTGCAAGGAATTTTAACCACAATCGCTATTGAAATAGCAACTAAAATGTAACGAACAATGTAATTACTAAGTTCTAATACGTATTGTTTGTTCGCAGATGCTCTCGGAGTCTACAATAGCATTGTAGAAGACCATGCGATGGAGAATTTTGGCAAAACGTAAGTTGATTTAAATCTTAAGTCAGTGGTATAAAGATCAATTTCGTTTGGCAACTTTTGGTAAATCGCAGCTTATTCAAAAATATATTAAAGTAATCCAAATTGAACCTTAAGCTTAAGATTTTAAAGTAGATTTCCCTACAAGTTTTCAATATGGCCAAATTTAACCCAATTCAACAAAAGAAAATTATATCCCTGTATTCAAATCTCAACCTTATCCTTTTAACGAAAGGTTTAATTTGGAATTTGTAATTCAATAGTTTCGATATAATGATACTGAAACAGAATAGGAGTTGCATGTAAAAGATTTCACTGGATTTTTAAATGGAATGTTTTCTTTTATGTCGCATGGTGCCGTTATACAGATATGTTAGATACAACGAATGTCATTTTTCAGACTAAGCATGGTATTCTTCTTTTCAGTTTCACATATCTCTCTCATCATCTAGGAGCTAGAATATGAGACTGATTCATCATGTTGAAATTTTTATTTCAAAATGTTAAACAAATACGGTTGGTTTTCAAACTGGGAGTGTTAAATGAAATGGTGTATTTGGGAAGTAATTTTAAGTGAGATGGAAGATACTACCTGTATAAAAATAAAGCGTGAAGTTAATAAAAAATGTAAACAAATTCAAAAAGTTTTACTAAAAAAAATTTGTTCTGTATTCACACCACACTACCTGTGGTTTTCCTACTGAACCACAGGTGTTTTGGAAAAACCGCATTGAAGTCCGTTGTACAATTTGAAAGACAAGCTTACATTGGTGAAAACTGATTTTATACTCAGTAAAAATACTAGCGGCCCCCGCGCCTTTTTTTTCCTCAAGTGGGAATCGAACCAACAACATGTCGCATTTACGGTCGCACGCACGAAAAATTTTTTAAAAGAAATATATTTTTGTATTCCTAAATATTTAATTATATTATATTGGAAGTGTCTTAACACTAGGTTCCCTTCCAGGTTCCTTCAGCCTACTACGCTATGTGCGGGATTCAGCGTGTAGCTAAAAAAATATATTTATTTTCTACCACAACACAAACAAAATTTCCCCTATTATTCCTAAAATATCACGTAAAAATGCCATTTTTCATCATAATCCCATATTGTTTTGGTAAAATATTCGCAAAGCTTGTCGATACACAAGGAATCTAAATCCTCTGTGACATCGAATAGAATATAGAACCTCTAAGACGGACTTAACAACTGGCGAGCCTTTCGAAAAGACCGTTTCACATAACATGGACAACTTAGTATTTATTTTTGTTTTTTTTTTGTAGAGAAACCAATGTATAGTTTCTTTTAGCTAGTGCTAGTACTCAACGCCGCTCTTTGCCTCGTTACCAGAACAAGAACATGAAAATATTAAATATTTGATTCCCACTCGTGGGCTCATTCCCATAAGGGGGGCTTACAGTCGTACGCTTATGCCCAGGTGTCATGACGGCCTCATATTTATGTTTATTTTTATTTTGATCTACCTACATTCAGATCTGTTTCTTCCGAAAAAACATGTAAAATGAGAACAACCTTTAAATCTCTAGGTGAATTGCAATTTAGATATATAATGCTCCGGATAGCGAAATTATTCTACGACACGTTAACCAGTCACTCTTGGCCATTCTTTATTTAAGATTTTCTTAAGCAATTTCTCTTATAAAAAAACTAATTAAATAGCATAGCAAAAAAATAGTATTGGTGCATGTACATATTTTTAAAATACTATAAGAATTTTTAAAAAATCATGAAAAGTATTTACTTCCTGTTTGAAGAGCTGTATACAAAGGAGAACTTCTAAGCAGCTTAAACTAAGACATGTGTTGCCCAACTATGTACTCGTATGTGAAACGTCCCTCGTACAAGGGGATAGTAGGTAAGCCGATTGGAAAAACTTACAGCCTCTGTCGGTTAATAGGATTTTACTACAAAGATGTGATTCTAGCGAAATGCTTGTTTTTCGCGTTAATACAGAAGATACTCTTTAAATTCTTTTTTCGTACAAAATACGGTTTCTCCTAACATTTTTGCGAAGAATCTTCGTAGCAAAGAGTAAAATGGCAACGTGGGAATGTCTTTATTGTATTTAATTTGTTTAGGGTTCCGCACCTTTTAAGGAAAAAAGGTTGTTGTCCGTCCGTATGTCTATCCGTCTGTTTTCAAGAGCACTTATCTCAGGAATTCTAGGAGATGTATGATAATAAAGTATGACTTTGCATTGCGCCATAAAGTATTATCTTTGAAATTAGAAGAATGTGGAGAAGTTAGCTACTCTAGTATTACATGACATTACTCTATTATGAAACATTGCCTATTGAGTGGCGGGGCTCAGCGCTGCGCTTTATCTCCGCGTAGAAATCAAACTCACAACTATGTTTACCGTCAGACACTAAACCACTGTGCCCCAATGGCGTCCAATTAAATATTAATAAATATTAATTCATTCCCCCAAATGGAAATCTAACCCCCAACCAACATATTAATTTATGTAAATTATGCATCTACAGCTTTAGAACTATAATATGATATATGACATAGTTTAAGACGGCATTGCTGATGAAGTCAAGAACATTTCTCTAAGGACTTAGTTGTATCCAAGGAATTTAGTTTGGAAATTATTTACTTAGTATGTAAATAATTTATTGTAGTGCAGTCGATAGTTATTCGTGCTTATATAGTAAGTTCCGTTCTCCACTTTCCGCTGAATTCTGGAAGCATTGCGTGTTCAGTGGTGGAACTCAGCGCCGCGCTTTGTCTCGTTTCCACAGAAAGAAATATACGTGCTATGGAAAACTTAATGTTAAGACGTTTAGTAACTATAAAACTGAAACTGAAAACAAAAGCTAAAAAGCTTATAAAAAACTACTAATATATTTTATAGATTTACATATTTTAACAAATATTTTCTAATTTCAGATTACATAGCATGGATGCATCTCGTCATGAAGGTATGTTATATATTTAGATTAGTCAAAAAATTCTAAGCAAATTCATGTTTCTCCAATCGTTTCCATTAAAATATAGAGTCACAAAATTCGAGACAGTGCTTATGTTTCGTAGCGGAATTTAACCCCGCGCATTGTTACCAGAGCGAGGAAATGAAAAATTAAAATATTGATTTTTCTCTAGTGGGAATTGAATTCACAACCTGTCTTATTTACAGTCGTAAGCTTATGCCCCTGCGCCACGAGTGGCCTAACCTTTACATATTATATAGGCAAAGAAATCAAATTTATCCATTCCTGTGAATAACGCTAAATATTTGGTATGCCACAATAAAATAGAAATGTTGGGAATTTTTCATTACAGTTTCAGAATTGTACGAACGAAATTGAAAGGCAAATCATCAGCCTGTCCGTATTGGTTTCCCCTCGTTATGCAAATTAAAAATTTTTTTAGGAAATCCAAAGTATTATAATAAAAATGTTCAAATTGCAGACGTTTTTATTCAAAATTTCACCCGCAAAGTGATTTCTTGGGGGCGAATCAAGCTAATTAAATATTTAGATTAAACTCTCTGAATTGGGTTTGTCAAATAACAAAAAATGTATTGCATTATATTGAAATAGAAACAAGGGTATTTGTTTTTACTTTTGTGTAATATCCACTAACGAACGATTAGTCCATTTATGGAAAAATGGATATAGGCTATATTACGACAATGGGTACCTTCCGCACATAGTAAGTGTATTATAAAAGGGCTAGTTATTTCCATTTAAAAACGCGGACGTAGCCGCAGAAAAAGCTAGTCTATCGAAAGATATATTGCGTACAATTTTGTTGCGAAAATACGCTTTTTGAGACCGGCTTTTGTGAAATTTGAAGAATTTGAGTAAATGTTAATTTCCTGCGCTTTAACGCGAACAAACTTTTAAAATATTTAAAATAACAAAAAAATGTACGGAAGCGTTTCATATGACCACGTCATTTCGTAGAGACTAAATTTTCTTCTCTTGTTTTTCTCTTACACTGCTGAGAGCGTCAGCTAGTGCGCTACTCGTATAGCGATACTTATTTCTCACATATTACAGCTGAGAATTCAGAAGAAAATATTTTTGTGTCTTAAGTGTCTTACTGGAAACGAAGTGTCTTAACACTCTCTTCCTCTGCTAATAGATTTTTGATGGGCTTCCTGCAAGAAGCCTTCCTTCCTTGTGTCTTAAGTGTCTTACTGGAAACGAAGTGTCTTAACACTCTCTCCCTCTGCTAATAAATTTTTGATAGGCTTCCTGCAAGAAACACACGTTTGTAGGTACAGTTAAAAATGAATAATGTATACATATTTACATAATATGGATTAATTGTACAATATTACTATGATAATCCGACTATACATGAATGTATGCTTATAATAAACCTATTCCCAATTCAAAGCGAACTACACAAGGTGGCAAGGTAATACAAGATAGGCTTACGCTAGATAATGGGTTAGCATTGCAGATAAGACATAGTTAGCAAGTCAAAACAGTTATATGGGGCTTATCTGAAGACCTAAGATTAACAGTATATTTTATTAGCAAATTAAGCTATAGGTTTATACATAAAATTTTTCTTTTTTCACTTCAAATTCATCCGTTTATACATAAAATAGTCGGTTTAAGTACAAATTTAAGATAAATTTGTACTTTTTTTCAAATTGGATTGGATGAATCCAAGTTATAAAAAATTTTTTTATTTAAAACGATTATTATTTATTAATTTACTACTAAAATAATTGTATAAGATATTTTAAAATAATTTACACGTCAAGAGAATGAGTGATAAAAGGGTAGTATAAAGATTTATGAAGCAAGAGTGAGTGTTAAATGAGTTAAGTGGGGTAGAGGGGAGACCTCGGTTGACTTCTTAGAATACAACGTCGATAAATCATGACATTTACGTAGCCTTCCTACAGTGGAAAGGATAAGTGACAAGAGTTCCCCGGATGGCATATATGAAGAGGCTGATAACACGATGGATGAGGACTGATGGACGAGGTGAAAGAGGCCTCTGGCTACGTAGTAAATTCGACTATTTTCGGACCATGTGTGTTTTATATGAGTCAAGTTTCATATAAAAATATTCTCAGTATTTTTATATATTTTCGTATTATAATGATCCAGTTATGAATATTGTCAAGTAATATTAATATTATAAGTTTACATTGTATAAACTTTTGCCGATAACATGTTTAGAATATGACATCGTTGTCATAGGATAGAATATAAAAGATTTTTCTGCTTGAAATATTCAATATTTTCATTTCCTCGTGAGACAAAGCGCGGCGTTGAGTTCCGCCACTCAACATGCAATATCTTATCACAGGGTTCCAGGTTCCCTCTGCCTACCATGCTATGTGCGAGAAACAGCGCGAAACTAAAATAAAAAAATTGATCATTTCCTACACTACAAACTATCTTACTTATCGAAGAAAATAGTAAAATATTTTTTCCATTTGCCGTTTCCAACGTCCGCCCGTCATTTTTTAAAGTAAACTATCCCTGAAATTGAATTGGGTAAAACATTCAATCTGCAAAATGAAACTCATCGAATGAAATGCAGAGGACTTTTAAAAACGAAAGGAAAAAAATATTGTTTTACGTTATAGACATAATATGTACATATGTATATACATCAAGGCCGCCGTGGCGCAGAAGCACAGTGTCTGACTAAAAGCACGATGGGTATAGGTTCGATCCCCCATTCGATTTTCATTTCCTCGCACTGGTAAGATGACATGATGAGGCATTGAGTTCGGAAAATTGGAGGAAAAGTGAACTTAACTCTAGGCTTTCTCTGTCTACCCTACTGTATATAGAATTCAACGTGGAGCTGAACTGAACTATTAGTTTTTTGTATAAAAGAGGAAGATAACAGAGTAGTTTATCAGGGAATACTAGAACTAATTAAACGGTTCTATTAATGAACAAAACATATTCCTAATGATTCTAAGCCATATCTCTTATCACTATACCTAATCTAATGCTTATAGTTAAGTCGTGAATTTATGTTGAACTGCATAAATCCGGATTTAGCCGCTTCGAGCCGGATTTCGACCAAAACCGGCGCACAGCCAATCAGTGAGCTTACCCTAGTTAGGTGGATTTGCATTTTAATATAACAATGTTTTGTAATTTCTTTGTTGATTACAATTATTTCATATAATATATAATAATATATAATTATTCATTATGTGTTGCTCGCGCCTAAAACATTTCTCTGTCGAATATGATCCGAAAGTACTGGCTATTTTAAAATATTTAAATGTACCAGGTACCCAAAAATCAAATTATACCCAATTTAAGCTTTGGTAGTTAGATTATTTTTTATTGCTGGGAAGAAATAAAATATTAACTTAAATAATATTTTAACAAATATATTGTGTTTTACAAATATAGCCCTTTATTCTGATAACCAAATAGGTAGATTGTGCAAATAAAAAACTATAATCCGCCATTTTGTTGCTGCGGCCATTTTGGATTAACAATATAAATAATATTTTATTTCATTGCAACAACAGTTGTAATCCAAATTTTAGCAATTGGGCACTGAAGGGAAGTCGGTCAAATTCTAAAAGCTTCGGTCAGAGCGTCTAAGATTTCATACACTAACACACATAGCACGTCAAGTAAAATCAAAATATTGTGCTTAAATGCAAGGTATGTTTATATACTATAAACGGTAATGGTAACTAATTTACGAATATTTTAGTGCTTACTTAGAAAATGTATCTAAATTGAATGTTAGGGACTTAGGAAAAAAAGAACCATATAAGAGCAGCAGGTTCAAATCTGGCTACATTCAAATTTCTATATGTTTTCTAAATTTATATTTTATTTCCTAAATATGAATAAACAACTTAAGAATGTTAAAAATAGAATGGATTTGTAGTTTAGAAAGAGTAATGATAACTTTTTATTCTTTTTTATACTTCTCTTTTTCCCTGGGTTTTCTTTACCTATCTCAAAAATGTTTTAAACAAGTATCCAAATAATATAAACATAACGTAATAAAATGTTAATCACTCTGTTTTTACTATAAAAAAATGACAAATTTTCGATATGAAAATTTTATTTCATCTCATTTCAAAGTACATTTGCATGGCGAAAATTTCCAATTTCATATCCATCAGGAAACTTATAACTCATTTACGAGGTTGTTTAAAATCAAATTATTGAATTTATGCTCGTTTTCGTTCATGACCCGGTTAAGATTAATTATATTATATATATATCATAATATTTACCAAATTATTCTTTTTTTAGCTTCATACTGTATCCCGCATATAGCAAGGAAGGCATGGGGAACCTAGTGTTAAGACACTCCGTCAGTCCATGCATCACCAACTTTAAGTACAAGTAGTTCACAAAATTTTGTATTTGATTCTAATTCGGCAAAATTAATTATTTCCATAGTCTCCCTCTGGTAGCGTTGACTTCGGCAACTTAACTCAAGCAATGTCTCGAAACTGCTTGAAGCCCACTTGAACATTCGAATTAGCACTATTTTTTAGGAATAAAATTCTTTAAAACATAATTTTGTTTGTTTCTTTACAAAATAATAAAAAAACGTGTCTATTTTTTTCAAGTCTGTATTTTTTAAGAATTTTTAAATAAAAACAAGGCACTTTCTGCTTTGTGATACATTTTTAATGAACTGTATTAATGAAAGGAAAGGATAGAGACCAACCAAGTTCGTTAGCGCGTAGGACGTTTGAAGTATACTCGTGCTAGAATTACAAGATGTCGTAGTCACCAAATTAATTTTCTACTTTAAAGCACAGCAAGATACGTTTGGATAGAGTCTAATATAATAAAATTTATTAAAGACTTGGATAAATATTGATGAAGCCAGTCATGGCGCAGAAGCACAAGCGTCGACAGTAAACGCGATGGGCTGTGGTTTTATTCCCACTCTAGGAAAATGAAATGTCATATATTTTCATTTCCTCGCTCTGGTACCGAGGTAGCGTGACATTAAGTTTCGCGACTCAACACATTCCAATATGACTTTCCGCCAAAATCTGGAGGCATTGCATGTTAAGTGGCGGAACTCAACGCCGCGCTTCGCCTCGACACCAGAGCGAAGAAATGAAAATATACATTTAAATAATATAAATATTTCACTTCCTAGAAAGGGGATCGAACACACAACCAGTCGCGTTTACCAGTCGCCACGATAAGTTAAAGTTCAATAGTCATATTTCTAAAAATAAATAATAATTAAAATAAAAGCGTATAGAGAACAATGCTAATAAAAAAATAATATAATATACATTAATTTATATTTTTACTCTAAAATATAATTCGAACGAGCTACCTTCACTAAATAAAAAAAACAACCAAACGTACACAATTATACGAGATTTTAAAATTTTTGTATTTTGCTGAAATTCGTAGTATTGAAAATGTCCACTCACTATCTATTACGTTTTAACCGAGATGCCTCTGTGACAGACAGATGGACTGACAGGGAAGCTTAGTAAAGTCCTCGCATTTGGGGGTTGTGGTATTTTAATTATTGAAACACCTAAAGCAATATAGGTAGACATTGTGTTCTGAATGCGAATGCGTGCGAAGGTTGCGGGTTCGATTCCTACTTGGAGCAATTAAATATTTTCATTTGTTCCCAGCTTTATCCCGCATATCCCGCAATATCCCGCAGAGGGAGATGTTGATAAGACACACTGCTCCCCACTTTCCGCCGAATTTCGGAGGCACTATGTGTTGCGTAGCGGAAGTCAACGCCGGCAATGCCTTGAAAATTTAACGATAAGTGGAGAACAGCGAGTTCTATCAGCTTTCAGTTCTCTCAGCCTGCTATATGCGAGAAGCTAATCAATATTTTCTCCTTTCATGACATTTTATAAACTATTAAAATAGACATGATTATATTAAAAAAATACAGTTGAAGTTAAAATATCGATTTCAAAGTAAAATATGCAGCAAAGATGTGGGCTACACCGTTCATAAATCTAGAGCTTACTTGCTACCAGATTTGTCGTAATCGCCTTACGAAATGTATGTAGGTACAATGTATGGGGACAAATATTCTGGACACTGGCAAAAACAAATGAGTATTGCTTGCACTAAAATACTATTGGTATCAGTACTTGTTTGAACAGGTTACTGTAGGTTCAATTTTTTCTTCAGCTTTACGCAGTATCATCAATTCATCAGAGTAGACAGTGTTATCCCAGAATTATGACACCCCGTTCGAGTTCGTTCATTTTCGAGCAGCGGAACTCAACACCGCGCTTTGACACCAGAGCTGAAGAAATATTTCATTTTCTCGAGTGGGTCACACATTTATGTCTCTGCGCCACGATTGGTCTCAAATCTGAAAATTTAATCACTTATATTTCCCCGCTCTGGAAGACAAAATGCGGCGTTGAGTTCCGCCACTCAATAAGCAACGTTTTGAATTTGGGTACAAAAAGAAAAACAGATCACTTAACATTAATTATATTACTTAATTTTCCTGGGCTTCCTTCCTAACCTTCCTTTCCGTCGCTGTATAAGGAATGTATTTTTACGAATCATGAAAACTATTTAGATGATTGTTTCCCTTACACAATAGGTTGATCTTTTCCCTATTTCCGGATACAAGCGATCGCGTGCTTAGTACATTTTTATTTGTTCCGCTTAAAGTGAAGAAGATGTGTTTTTTATATTTTTCCTCTTAGAAAATGGATATTTAATAATGTTTTAAATTATCTATTGATATATGGGACACAATTATTTTCATTTTCTCTTAAGTTCTAATAACAAGACAAGCGCAGTGTTAAGTTCCACCATTCACAATATCTCGAAAATAGAACGATGACCGGAGAACGGAGTGAACGTGAACTTAACAATAGGTTCCCTCTATCTAAAACCCTACTACAGCAAAAGAATCCAGCAACCTAATAGTAAATTACTAAGCTAAATAATTATTCTATACAAAATATGAATTCAAAGCATTTGCCTAACACCAGATAAATCCCAGCACATTGCGAACTAATCAGTGTCTCTCCTGTATATATTTAGTTCGCAATTTGCATTTTAAATTGAAGTAAATTGATTAAATACGAGGTACCGGGGAAATTTCTACATACACTTATTTATAAGCAAATATACAATTTTCTTAATGAAACCCTTGTAGCATAGTTGGTAGAATATGCATGACTTACGGCAAGTTGTGGGTTTATATTCTCGAGTCGATATTATATAGTTCAAAAAGCTTTTAATATAAAAAGATATAACTTTTTATAGCTTTCCGTTCTCCATTTTGTGGCGGAACTCAACGCCGCGACTTGTCTCGTTACGAAAACAAGAAAATGAAAATATTAAATACCTCATTTCCTCGAGTGGTAATCGAACCCACAACCGTCGCGCTGACAGTCGCACGCTTGTGCCCTGCGCCACTACTGGCCTCGTCTTATATAGCTTATAGCTTATAGGTACATATATAACCCAATATTAAAGTCAACCATTAGTTACAGTCCAGAGCATGACTTACAAGATTATCTTCCAAATAGGTCACTACTCACAAAGCGTATGTCAAGATAAACACAAATCCGTATATTGCACCTGGGATCACATTTGTTGCTGATATTACTTGTACGACCGGCTTGGCATATATCTTGCACAAGATATTAAAACCGTAGAACGGAGTGCCTTAACACTAGGTCTAGACCTAGGTCAACTTTCTTTGTCTAGACAAAGAAAGTAGTAAGTACTAAGACACTAGTGTTTTTCTTTAATTTTCTACCTTGTAACTAACAAGGTTAGCCCAAAATAAAAAATATTAAAAATATCCATGGATACACTGTATCAAAACAATAATTATCTAAATAAATATATCTCTTATGAATAATGCTTTGAAAATTTTGTTCAAGCAATAACACTCGTTGAAAAAAGGCGCAAACTATTATGGAAGTTGTACGAAATACTAATAAAGAAAAAAACCGAATAAAAATTTTAAAAAAATCCTATCAATAAAAAAATAACTTCCAGATTTGCGGAGTGTCTTAGCACTAAGCTTCCAGATTCTCTCTACCTACCCTGCTATATGCGGGATACAGCGTGAAGCTGAAAAAAAACTGCAAATGTTAGTATCGATGTGACTTCCGCTAAAAGTGTTTAAGTAAGCATTCTTTGTACTATCTTCTAATAAGAAGTTACGAAATATAAAGTGCAGTCTTTTGTTTCCTTCAGCAAGAACTTTAACCAATTGCTGTCAACAACACCTCTTAAGTTTACTAAGTGTTTCACGCTGAATTTACAAAATATAATATATTTTGAACTATAAAATTGAAATTTTGTTGTACTTACAGAGGTTTTGTAGCTTAGTGGATAGGACGGTGGGCAGAGAGACAGGGCACCTGTAAGATTAGAGAAAATGAACAGTAAATGCATAATGTTTCCATTGGTTTGGGGAAATAAAACGTGGCGTGGATTTAACCAATTAACATGCAAGATCACAAATTCGGGCTAAGTGAAAGTGGAGAACGGAGTGTCTTGACACTAGAATATATCTACCAGCGTGACATGATATATCTCAACAAAAATGTCCAAAAAGCTTACGTAAATCCAAAAATATATATTAAAAACAAAAATCTCCATCACAAAGTAAATATGATATTAAAAACGCGGTCTCTTTTATCTTATTAATGTTGCATATTCATGCATATTCTGCACAATGTCACCCTCGCTGGCTCGCTGTCGGTGTCGTGATAAATACATAATTAATAAGGCGTGTAAGTTTTTGGGGCACCGAGGCTGGAAAATAGACCATTTTGGAGTTAAAATAGACCAGGGAAAATACAACGGCACAGTTGGCAGATGTCTTATTTTACATATTATGGTATTGGGTTTAAATTAAAGAAAAGATTTCTTGTGTTTCTTTTACCATTAGCTTCTCATTTCATCTCGCATACATCTTGGAGGCAGAGGGAACCTTGCATACCCTACCTATCCTGCAAGTTTCATTATTATAAACACAAACAAAACTCATATTAGGGTCATAATCAGAAAAGTGGACATTTTCGAATTTGTAACGTAACTGATAAGTAACAATACTGATAATGTTTGTTACGAAACTGATGTTATAAGGCATTATACACAACAAAATAACGATATTATATGAATAAAACTATTGTTTTTTTTATTTAATGAGACACAGATAAAAATTTTAAAGATTCAATCGTTGAATTAACAGATTATAAATGTAAGAAGAAAACATAACAAGTGACAATATTAATTGGTTCGTAACGTAATAAACTTATATTTCTGGTTAGAGATCACAAAGTTAATGATAAAATTAAATTCACTTTAAAATATATCAAAATTTGAGTCGTTATCACGAGAATTGAATTTAATTCTTTGTAAGTGTTTATTCCCTTCTATCTTCATATTTAATAGGATTGGTCTTTTTAAGAGGTTCTCTATATCTTTTATGTGTTTCAGCATTTGACATAGGAGCCATGACGCTTACTGAAAATACAAAAATATTTATCAAAAAATAATAATCACAAAAACACAACTAATTTCAGGAAGAATAAAAAAATATTTTTAACTAAATCGGTTCAGCTGTTTCTGAGATTAGCGTGCACAAACACATAGACAAACAACCAAACAAGCAAAAAAACTTAAAAATCATTATTTTTGGTTACTTTACGTTATGAAATGTCACTAATAATTTTTTTCATATGCGAGCAAATTTTTTTTCTTATATACATATCTTCCATATACAAGCACCGGTTCGATACAATTTTATTATAAACATATATAAGAAAACATTGGTACCGTAATTGTGAACTAGGCTTCATATTTTCTCAATTTCGTTACGTAACGAAATATAACAAAATTGAGAATGAAGTCTGAGAAATTCTAACCTTTTTAAATATTTGCTCATAAGCCACGTGTTGCATGTGCAAGCACTGAAGTTCTTTTTTGAGATTTTGTGAAAAGAAGCAAATAACATAAACAAGAAAACTAAATTATAGAATACTTACCAAAATAAAAGCCGTTTATAACCCTGAGATGTAATTTCACGCATTCCCTCTAAAACATTTGAACCCCTCTACTGCTGCGAGAACACTACTGATTGTAGCTACGACAGCATTGACTTTTAGAAATATGGTGCCACAATAAAAAATAATATTAAACACCATTCAAAATAATTGCGTTCATAATTTAATTGCACGTTAGTAACCCTGAGTAACGAAAAGACAATATTTTGGGACAAATTTACTTAACTTATATATATTATTTACTAAATTATGTATCAATAAAAGTAGTTCTATTTAATATTATGCATAATGTAAAGTAATATAAACACATCTGAAATCAAATAAAACCATAAATATTCGTAACAAATCTATTTTTAAAAAGTAAAGTGGTGAATGGGACACGAAAAATTGTATGGAAGCATTTTGAAAGAATTTTTGCAACTAACAAAAAATACTATTATTTGCCATAATACATTTAAAATATTACAAAAATCTTTAAGTTAATAAGTAAATTTATCTTAAATGGCAAAATATTTAAGCTATCTTTAAAATTGTATTTTTAAAACGCATTCAAAGTAGCGGGACAAGAAAAGACACAAAATGGTCACTTTTTCTGATTATGACCCATTAACTAATTTACATCATATGAAAACACGTAAATACGAGTTTACATCAACTAATTCGATTTTCCCAAACTCTCATCAAGTACATGTACAAGTATAACCGAGTACATTACGAATGCTGTCAGTCTTGGCTACATCAGCTTGCATATTTATGAGGCGTCCGTAGTAATGAAGGCAGTGCTAATGAAAGCAGATACGTCTTGAATTTGGTCGTATTATTTATTCTGTTGTTGGCTCTTGAATTGTGGTAGTAGTTAAGTTTGAGTATTTTTAAAAGAAAATTTATGAATTTAAAATGTATAGAATTACTTGGAAGTGATTACGTTTTTCGTTTTCCACCATATTCAAAATAATTCAAATCTGGAAACAAGTGTCAAACCACTGCGCTCTACACTTTAAATCATAAACATACTCTATTTTAAGATTTATATCCCATTCGATTTGAACCCACAATCCCTACATTCATTTAAACACGTTCTATGATTAATATTCCTTAATAAAAAAATTTAAAAAAAATCAGCTTCACGCTGTATCCCGCACCCAGCAGGATAGGCAGAGGGAACCTAGTGTTAAGACACTCTGTTCCCGACTCTGGAGGCATTCCGTATTGAGTGGCGCAACTCAACGCCGCTCTTTGCGTCGACAGCAGAGCGAAGAAATGTAAATATAAACGTAAATATATATTTCACTTCTTCGAGTGGGGATCGAACCCACAACCGCCGCGTTACAGTCACACCCTTGAGACGCTGCGCCACGACGGTCTCATATTCCTTAATTTTGAAAGGAAAAACAGCTGCTTATATAATGTATTTACTTAATACAAATATAAACAAACTTCTATACATTGGAAGACCAGAAATAATAGAGTGGGGATCTCCCTAATCTCATCGGCCTCGTATATATTCTCGATATAAATTAGTATCGGCTATTTATAGTGTGAATCAGAATTGTTTGCGCTTTTAACTGATTACATTGAATAAATAATAACTTCATGCATGTTTTTATTGCGGAATAAAAGGAGAAATCGGTCGCTATATGTCGTTTCGTTCTACAAATTTCGAATATGTGAAATTGAGTGACTCAAATATCACAGTGTATTTCACTAAAACTCCATTGTTTTAAAAGTAGTGAACGGACTGTCTTAATATTAGGTCCAAGGTTCCCTCTGCTAAAAGCAAATAATATAAAAAACACAAACCCTCATTCTCTCTCCATTTCCAGCCTAACTCTGTTGGTAATGCACTACGATTGACTTTTTATTTGTTTTGAATAGGATTTTGCATTAACATGTACGTACGAAATATCGTATTTCGACTAATATGAATAAAACCTAAATGTTCATGATTTGTACAGCTGAGAAAACTTTTATCTATCTATATAAATCATGGCGCAGAGACTCAGTGCCGGACTGTAAAGGCGGCGTATGTGGATTCGATTCCTATTTGGGCGAACGAATTATTTTCATATCTTTTTCTGGTAAAAAGACAAAACGGATTGAGTTTCGCCACTCAACTGAAGATATGGCAGGAAGGTGCAGAATGCAGTGTCTCAAGCTCTCTTTTGCCTTTTATAGCGTACAACGGGAAACTGTCAATATTATAATCATTAAAATGTTCAAATTTCAAAACAAAATTTCTTCGACTTACTAAAAAAAATAAAGAAGAAGAAAGAACAGAATATAAGAGCAACTGCTTACGAAACCCAATTGACATTAATAACTAGAACACAATCACTAACTAAAATTCATTAAGAGATGGGGAGTTCCACATAAATATTTAGCAGTGTAATACATTAGAAGGCAGAAGCTATCCGTGAATTATGTATTGCGGGCTGGTGCAAGCGAAACGCGGTTCGCCTAATGTTATTACATTACCTTCCTTAAGTAATGAGTTGGTTGTCGATTTTATACCTGGATTGTAGGATTTTAGATGTTTATGTATATACATACATACATACGTGTTATACTTGTGTGAATGAAATATTTTCTTTTTTTTTTATTTTGCTTATACACATATTAAAAGATAGTATGCAAAGGGAACCTTATATTAAAAGAGACTCCGTCCCCCATTTTTTGTGCTATGTAGCGGAACCCTTGTTACCAGAGCGATGACATGAAATTTATTTATTACCTTCAATGGCAATCGTAGCCACAACCGCTACGTTTACAGTCCGCGGTTTACGCCGTGCCACTATGTCGTTATTAGTATGCACTTATAATTAAAAATTTCTTAATAATAAATGTTTTTAAATGTCGTTTGTTCGATAAAAACACAGAATTAATTAAAGGTAGCATATTGAACAATCTGTTAAATACTATATTTAATAGAATAGTTAATATCTGAAAATATATTCGTTTGTACTTATCTTGTATTTAAAAAAATTGGGGTATCTTTATTTTTTATAGGAGATGTCTTACATTAAGATAAGATACCTTCAACCCTCCAGCCCAATACTAGATCCATTTTTTCGCTTAAAAAATTCGCTTTCCACTTATAACTTGAGATATATCTTTACTGGTGTGTCTGTATCGAATTGACTTTTACATACCATGAATAACGTACACGAGGAACCTAGTAAATAAACCAGATTCGTTAGATATTGATTAAAGCTACTTCATCGAATGGTACTCCAGTAGCTTATACTAGTTAGCAGTACTTATATAGAATATCTTTTATATAGGAAGATAAAAGGAAGATATAGAAGATAAAATAGTACTATTTATTATTCTATTGTCTTTGTTGGTTAAGGCTTTTAATAAATATAGTAAATTACTTAATTTTTCTTTATTTTCCTGTGTTAGAACAAATAAGCAAATATATACGCAGTAGAGGCAAGACTGTTAGGGTTCGATTGCCACTTAGGGGAATAATGTATTAAATATCTTAATTTCGTTGTTCTGGTAATGAGAAAAGCGAGCGAGAGCGAGATCCGACACTCAACACGCAATGCCTCAAGAATTCAGTGGAAAGCGAGAAACGGAAATGTCTTAATGGGAAACGGATTGTCTTTGTTTATTAAGTTCCCAGTTAATTCCCAGTTAGCTCCCGCTTTATCCGGCACATAACAGGGTAGGCCGAGGGAACCTGGGAAAATTGTGTTAAGACACTCCGTTCCATTAAGATACTTCCGTTCCTCGCGCTCAGCCTCAACTCAGCTCAGTAGTTCTGGAACCATGGCGTATTGAGTAGCTGATATTTCATTTCCTCGAATGGGAATGGAATCCACAACCTCCAACGCGCGCCTGGCCTCGACATTATATTAATCCATATAACTTAAAGTAAAAAAAACTTATAAAATATACTAACAAAAACACAATTTAACCCGCAAACGACATATAAAACAAACATTATAAGCTCTCACAGTGACGAGGGTGCGACGTTATGTCACTAGGATTATTATAGACTTGTATTGGGGGTTACATTAATTTATAGCTTCTACAGATTTTCTGCAGCTTCTCTTGGTCTTATATAGCATACTAGCTGTTACTCGCGGCTTTGTCTATGGACAAATGGAAATATCTAAGGATTTTGTCTAACATGACTAAGTAAACTAATATAAAGTGGAATATAATGAATGTAATGCAATACCTCGATCATTCAGCGAAGAGTTAGGAACGGAGTGGCTTAACACTGGCCTCTCAGAGGAGAGGCCTCTGCCTACCCGGGATACTACTACTGGGATACAGCGTGACTTTGAAAAAACAATATTTTTTCTTTTTCTTGTTATCAGAGCCAGAAAATGAAAATAATATTCTCCTCGAATGAAAATTGAACCCACAATCTTCCCGATTACGGTCAAACGTACAGCGTTCCACTTCTATTCTAAAAACGGGATTCCAATACCACTTTTTTATTCTATTATTAGAAAAAGGAATTGCTACTTCATCGATCTTAGGCTGAAGTCATCTCAAATTGTTAGAGGCGTGATTCAATCCGAGAAGATGCTTTAAATTTCGTTTCGCTGATCTTATACGTAATAGTTGGGATAAGCTTGCTCAATAGATAGCTGGAGTGTAGAGAGAAATTAAACCTTAATACAAAGTGGTAAGGCGGAAAATTGAAGATGAGATAACAATTTTTATTGAATTGAAACGTTTTTGTTTACTACGAGAAATTCTTTTAAAATGGACTATAAAAGTTTTGTAACTTTTTTCTTTTATTAATTTTATCAATATTGAATATTCATTTTATTGTGAACTAGTTATCGCCTGCTACTATTTATCCGTGTATTTTAGAGTGTAAAATGAGGCCAGGTTTTTTTGTTCTCATACTAATTTCGTGGAGTAGAAGTTAATAGGAAATAAATAATTCTCAATCATTCTCCCTCAAAAGTGAAGAACAGAGTATCTTGATACTACTTTCTTTATCAATCCTTCCATGAGGACAAAACCATGGAGTTACTTTTTCATAAATCAATATTTATTATATTTACTAGGAATATGGGGACTCCTCAGTCTTAACTCTATATTCCCAGGTTCCCTTTTGTCTACTATTTGCGAAAAACAGAGTGAAGCTAAAAAAAGAACATTTCTCAATTAACAAGCCACAATAGCCTTCAATATATAAAATATTTAAGAGCAGATAGCAAATAAAAAAGTTAGAGTCGAAGTATTAAACATAAAGCCCATTACAAGGTTCTCAGTGAAGCTTCATACTTGTTTATGGGATGAAATTTACAAGCAAAGCTTTTCGGCTAACGTTGAAAAGTGAACTATGTGTTTACTTTGCCTTTTAATTTTAACTCTATGATTCAGCGATCAAATTATCAAAGGACCACGTGTTAGTTAGTTAGACGGTGCTATTATATGTCTATACTTAGGTATCTTATAAAGCTTTTGTTTGTTTGCTTGAACGCACTAATCTCAGGAACTAGTGATACGAATTGATTTTTTTGTGTTGGATAGTCCATTTCGTTCATATAGATAGAAGCTTGGTGTTTTCTGTGTTTCAAGAGATTTTAGGTCTAAATATTTAATAGAGATAGAGATAAAGATAACAAGTCTTGACAGATGGGCAGACGAGTACAAAAGTGATCTTATAAGAGTTCCGTTTCTACCTTCAAAGGTACGGAACCCTAAAATAAAAAAGTATATATTATACGTATTTACCAACATATTTTCACAAAATAAAAACACCGCTCATTCCTAGTTTGTTTCCCTAATATCGGTGGATTCTCTGAGAAATGGTTTAGAGATAGCGCGTCACATCTTAACTCTAAGTAATATATCATCCGAGCTTACCACCAACTTTCAACGGGAAAAACTTGTGATAAGCTTTTACCGTTTACACTGATGGTGGTTTTTAATTGTGATAGATATTTTAAAATTGTTTTTTTTTTGGATTTTTTAACCGACTTCTGTAAGAAAAGGAGGTTATCAATTCGACTGTATGTTTTTTTTTTGTTTACATTATTGATTACAATTAAATAGTAATTTATATTTTTCAATTGGAAATTACGTGTTTTTTATATTAGAATTTAGTAGCATCTAAGAGTAAACAAGATGGTTGTGAGTTCGATTCTTATTCTGGGAAATGTATTATTTTAATTTATTTGCCTCAGCCCTTTCTTCTCCCTCTTGCCTACCCTGATACAGGATGCAGCGTGAAAAATAGTACTTCATAAAAAATACCAAATAGCGATCAAAGGAGTGCGAGTTCCAAACGCATTCATTAATTTGGGAAAATAAGTTAAAAAGACGTGACGTGTAATTTAAAGTCAAAAGAAGAAGAAAATTTACATTTGCTTATAAATTTTCCTCCAAATAGATATAAATCGAACCCACAACCATCGACCTTCATACCGTTCTACTACCCCACTATAATAAAGACATAGTATAAACATAATAACACAGCAATTATCTCCTTATATCTAAATAAATGTATGAACATCCGGTACGGTGGGTACAACGCTGTTTGTTGGCTGTAGCCAAATAACTTGGAAAGCAAATATTTACATCAATACCGGCGTAATATGCCAAGTTGGGGGGTTGTGTTACGTGAATTACATCGTATTTGATACTAAAAGGCAGCTTATTTGTTTCTAGAGATATTTTTTTTATTGAAATATCTGTATATTTACTGAATAGTGTCATGTACAAAAATTGTACTAATTGTATAGTTAAAGTCAAAGTCAATATTACATATATAGCAGGGTAGGCAAAGGGAAAATAGTGTTAAGAAGTTCTTGTCTTAATGTGTCTGGTCACGAATTCGATGACAAAGGGTAACGGAAGTGTTAATGGGGAACGGAGTGTCTTAACACTAGCTTGCCTGATTCCCTCTGCCAACCCTACTATGAGCGGGATACAGCGTGAAGCTAACCAAAAATACCAAAGTTATTCATAATTATCGACCTGGTTAAATAAATGCGGTGTTGAACTTCGTAGCTCAACACTTCCTATGAAATTGATAAGAAGGAAATAATATTTAGATACTAGCTTCTA
This sequence comes from Heliconius numata, assembly GCA_016802625.1. Lineage (NCBI taxonomy): Eukaryota > Metazoa > Arthropoda > Insecta > Lepidoptera > Nymphalidae > Heliconius > Heliconius numata. The sequence continues at coordinate 100,277 of JAEBDU010012496.1, read as the reverse complement.
AATATCAATTAAATAAGTATAAAAAAATATATTCCAGTACCCGATTTAGTCGATTTAACTGAATTTAATCCTTAATAATCCGATTTAGTGCAGGCGGGACGTGCCCAGCTAAACGTGATAGCTTTCGTTCATTTTAGTTTATTTTTTTTCATAAATATTATTACTATTATTTTTATAATAAAAAATGATGCATAAATGGTGGTTTTGATTACATTGACTATTAATAATAAGTTATAATTTATTTAGCTTTGAAAATTATTTTCACATGGCAGGCGGAGAGAACATAGACACTTCGGTCACGTTTTACCGAAAATCTTAAATAAATTAGACGTTGAGTAGCAGATCTCAATACCATACCATCTTTTACAAGAATAAAATATTATAAAATATCTAAAATAAACTTATATGTTAATAATATTTGAAAACGTCGACAGCAACGAACTTATAATCTCTACAAACATTTTATTTACGCCAACAGAGCACTCTTCGATTTTCGCAATTTTGTTTGGTTTAGAAGCGATATGAGTTGCTTATTTCTCTTTTGTATTTTAGAATATAAAACATTTTTCTAGACATACTAAAAGTATAGTCATGTTTTAAATATCTTCCTGCCTTATGCTGTATATAACCAGCTGTATGTCAGGAAATAAGAGTGTAAAGACACTCAGTTTTTCAATTTCTGTGGTGAATGGCGGAACGTAACGTGCAAGATGTGATCTTTCTACCAATTGAAAGTAATTTCTTTTCTTTTTATGGGAATCGAACTCACAACCTGTCAACTACCCTCGAGTTTATATGCTGCTATAAATTTAAAATTTTCTTTATATTTTAAATTTATTTATTTATATAAATTCCTTTAAAAATAACTATTCCATTACTACAACAACAAACAAACAATATACAAATTAATATTAATATGTATTTCTTTTCATTCACAGGTCCTTCTATGGGGATCCGACAGAAGAATAAAAAATTGTAAGCATAATAGTTACTCATATATCTTTTAGTTTTACGAATCTCCCGAACACCGTTCCCCCTTTTGCCAAATTGCGTGTTGAGTGGCGTAACTCACCGCAGCGTTCTGCCACGTTAAAAGAGTAAGGAATTGATAAATATTAATTGGTTTGTTCCCACGGATGGGAATTGAACTCACAACTGCCGCGCCACAACGGCCTCCAATAGCAAAATTAACTTGATTTATGATTATTCATTGAATATACAGCCAGATGCTTTTTAACTTTGCGTTTCTTTCTTGTTATTTATTTTTAAATTTCCTTTAAAATCCGTCGTTGTAAAACTCATTTCCCTAATGCCAATAATAGTCAGTTCACTTCAGCTTGTCAATTTTAATGAAGCAGAAATAAATGTTCAGTGTATTGAGTTATATTGAAGGACTTCAATATTTTTCTGTTTCGTTGTAAATTGACCGGCTATAATTTGATTGGCAAATAACAATGTCACAGGTCGAACACAGGTTCGAGGCTTGGTGGAGGCATTGTATTTTTATAGAAAATCATAAAAAATATCGACTGTAAAGCGAGCGTTGTAGCTGGCGTAGTAGCTTAGTAAGCCCGACTGTAAAAGTGACGGTTGCGAATTCGATTCCCAATCTGGGGAATGAATTATTTTTATTTTCTCTGGTAACAAGACAATTAGTGTCTCATAGTGGTTTGAGCTTACAAACTATTTAAACACTAAAAGCTATTATAAAACTATTAGCAGCTTTTATAAAACGAAGTATAAGCTGATCTAATATTTCTTTGCAAAAAGATAAGGCTGTCTCATTGATACTCTTCATTTTAAATTAGGTCAAATGAAGAGGAATTAGTAATACATGAACAGTTTAAAGATAAGACGACGTGCTAATATAGCACACTAGTGACGTCATTGTCTATAAGGGCTATGATTTTTAACTTATAATTGTATATCACTTTTCATATTCTTATAAAATACAAACAAACACCAAGCAATTTTAAAATTTTTCAAAATCTTTCATAATTGAGCCAAACTATTAAACTCTGAAAATTGGAATTATTATATTTGGTAGCTTAGAAAATGTGGGTCCTCTAAGAGAAGCTTCCTCGAAACTCTTACAGAGACAGGATAATCGAGGTGTTTCATTATACATCTTAATAATTAATATTATATTAAAACCCAATTATTATAGTCATCTATACAAAGACATTATAATAAAAATAGTTTAAAAAAATGACTTAATAAGAAGCCCTCGTAGCGTTCACTTACAAATGCGACATGCCAAGTGATAAACACGAAGTAGCGTTAGCGAGCACTCCGCTATATTGCTAATACACATTTACACGTATGTACGTATGTATGTATGTATGAACGTGGGTTCCTTCATATTAATGAGTATTAGAAGTTGAGAAAGTTGGGAATAAGAAATAGTATGTTTAAAATGTTTTAAGTTTTCAATTTTCATGTATTTTTTTATAGATTCACCCTGTAATCTTGTACAGCAGGGATTTAGTATTACGACTTTGTGTATTGAGTGGAGGAGCTCAACGCCGCGCTTTATTTGTCATAGTAGAGAAATGTAAATATAATTATAAATTAAAATAAATTAAGGTTATTAGTTGTATCCCAACTTCTTATTTTTGTAACTATACTATCTATATTTATACTAATTATAAAGATAATGAGTTTGTTTGGTTAGTTGTGTTAACCTTAGGAACTATTGATTTAAATTGAGAAAATATTTTTCTATTGTATACTCCATTTGTCGATGACAGCTTCAGGATATAGGTAGCGCAGTGGCACAAGCGACAGCAAATGTGACAGTAGTAGGATCGATGCCTACTCTGACTATACTATCTGATACCAAGGCAAAGCACGACATTGAGTACCACCACTCAACACGCAATGCCTAAAAACTTTTTCATGGGAAACAAAGTGTCTTAACACTAAGTACACTGTATCTCTCATATAACACGATAAGCAGAAGGAACGTAGTAAAAGCCGCACTTTGTCTTTTTATTAACCTGAACAGAAATAGAACTCACAATCATCGTTTACAGTAATATTTTAAGTCATTGCACTACGAAGGCATCTTAAAATATATAATACTTTAAAATGTTAAAATATATATTCTCCACACATCTTGAAACTAAGAAAGAAATATCAGTGCATTTCTCTAACATGTACGCTTCGAGACGTCCTCTTACAGAACGACAGACAAATAATACGTATATAAACGGGAGATTGCGAGTAACTCACTTTTCATAGAGTATATGCCTTGAATTAAAACTTGTTTGGGTTTCTTAGAAACATTGTGGATTAAAAATAATAATTTGAAGTTTAAATATATGGATTTCAAATCCATATATCATTAATAGGTAGTTTATACACTGCACTGAAATAAAAAGAAATCGCGCTTTGTTTTATTAGTTTCAAAGATTTTCAGATTAAGAAATCGAGAATGTTCTTAGCTGTGATTCAAGAATATATTTTCTGCTGCTTGAAACTCGTTTCTAGTTATTTGTTTATTTTTTATATACAAGGATTCTTTGTTGTGAGTTCGATCCCCACTCGACGAAATGAAATATTAATTTAAATTTACATTTTCATCTTCACTCTGGTGTCGAGGCAAAGCGCTGCGTTGAGTTTCGCCACTCAACACACATTGAGTCCAGAATTCGGCGGAAAGTGGGGAACAGGGTGTCTTAACACTAGGTTCCCTGTGTCTGCTGTGTGCGGGATACAGCGTGAAGCTTTTTTTTTTGTAAAGATTTTTCACTTTACTCTCATATGTCTTCCATGTACAGATAGCGATAAGTTACAATTTTATTAAATGTATAGATCATATTTATATGTATATAAAAAGCAGATATAAGAAAACATTCGATATCGAATGGAATGTGATATATTGGAACAGAGCAAGTGTTTTTTATCTACCCACAAAGTGGAATATATGAGGCCATACTTGTCATTTCTGAGGTGCTTTTACACCGTTATTTCCATTTTAATTCAATTTGCTGACATAATATACGGTATCTTTTTAAAGCACGAATTTATTAGCTTGTTTTGTAACTATCTATGTATGAAATCTAAGAAACTGAATTTGAACCATATGTAATCGTTTTGTCGTCATATAGCTTGGAAGTTATATGAAGCTTAAGTGACAATACAATATAAAGTATTATCCAGCTATTCTGATGATGAAGCCAGGACCTGAATAGATGACCTCTTCGTAAGCTCCAGTCATATTCAATAGTGCTTCTAGAACTTTATGTTGAAAATAATATTGTTAAAAGTAGCTCTATATTTAGATTAATTACCTAGTTACGTAACATATTTTTTCGAGATTTAATATACCGATTTTCATTTTGCCTAGAATCTAGTGGTAAGTCACTCCGTTTTCATTGAGACACTTCTGTGCCCCACTTTCCGCCGAAATCTACTTCTACTTAGCACGCGTACTTTTTGCAACTTATTGCAAAATTCAACGCCATTCTTTGTCTAGTTACCAGATTTCCTCGAATGGGAATCAAACTCTTAACCTGGCGTGTACCTTTTACCACGACTAGCTTCAAAAAAAATTTTATACGATTTTAATAACCCAATGAAACAGTGTAACAGGCGGCACATTTCGTTCCAAGTAGGCTCAACACTAAGAAATACACGCGAAGTAAATATTAAACTTGCAAATATATCATTTTACTCCAAATGTTTGCCTTGAAACGTCAAACGTGATAACATATGTACGAGTATGTGTACAAAGACGAATGTATCTATATATATAATATAGCTTATTAGTCTTGTATGTTTTTTCAGATACATATTTTTATGAGTGTATGTAGGAATATAATGCTGCGGTTGTGTCGGCAATTGCAAGGAAAGTGGGGAAACGGAGTGTTTTGACACTAAGTTCCTTTGCAAACCCAGCTATTTGCAGGATACAGCGGAAAGGTGTATGTATGTATACTTAAGAAAATCCTGGAAGTTAAGAAATGTTTGATTGTAAGCACGATAGCTGTGGGTTCGATTCCTATACAGTAGAAATCGTATGTTTTATTTATTAAAGATCCGAGAGAAAGAAAGATTTTGCATGAAGGCATGTCCACATCCTCTCTATCTACCATTTTTTTTCAGCAAGGTAAGAAAAAGGGGGCATTGATTACCAATGCCCCCTTTTTCTCACACTCCATTTCCCACTTTTCCTTCCCTTGCAATAAACACAGCATTTTCAGTCAAAAGCTAAAATAATATATTAAAATAAAAGAAAACCTATTTAATTATGAAGGTACCCACATATTTATTATTCAATAACTGACCAGCCAACGCGAAACCCACAGAACACCACAAAGAAACAAAAGAAAGAATATAAAAAAACTCAGCACAAAACATTACATTACATTTCAATTGAATCACTCATATATGAGTATAACTAATGTGACCATTCTTTGTTCGGCTCAAAACGGGACATCGGTTTTTTAATTTTCAATTTTAATTGAATTTTAAATACGTGACAATTCATTTTTTTATGTTAATTTTCGTTTGAATTTTGTGAGTGCTTTTAATTTTTTTAAGAGATATATAGTTTTTTAAGTTACAAACACTTTGAGTGTTTTCGTTTTTTTCTACCATATGAAAAAACGGGACATTTGTACGTCCCGGTGCCATGTTTCGGTCCCGTTGAAAACGTGACGTCTGGTCACGTTAAGCATACCGCATTTTCAAAACAAACGCTCATATCGTATTGTATTTTTTTCTTCCTTTATAATGGACTAAGTAAACTTTCATGTACGCTTCATACATTATAATACTGTTTGCGAGTGAACATTTTTGCTATTCACATGAGTTATGCATCGTAACAAAAGTAAAAAGCTTGGGTTACCCGACCATGTAAAAAGAGGATGGTTAGCGCTTTTTGCCTAGATATATTATGTACGTGGTGCAATTTGTAAGGGTCGATAAAAAGAGTGAAGACTTGAGGCACTCCGTTCTCCACTGCTCGCTCATTTTCAAAGTACCTACATTCTGTTTTTTGGTAAAAGAAATGAATATGAATCAGTCAACTTAGTAATGTTTTTAGCTTTACGCTGTAACCCGCACATAACAGGGTAGGTAGGGGGAATCTGGGAACCTAGTATCAAGACGCTGCGTTCCCCCACTTTCCGCTGAAATTTGGAGGCATTGCGTGTTGAGTGACGAATCTCAACGCTGCGAAAAACATGTCAATTGAAAAATATGAAATATTTTGAACGCTATTTTATAACTATAATCTATATGAAATTGTATGAAATGAAACTTTGTTGAAAATAAATTTTAACGTTTTTTTTCTCTTTTCCAGATCAGAAAACTCTTTGGAGCAGAATCATGGTAAGTACTATATACCTAAGTTTTTTATTTTGTATAAATTTTGTACTTATTTTTGAAGTACATACGAGTATTTTATAAAAGAGCAATCCGTCCTAACGTTCCTTAGATATGATTACAATTATGAAATACGTTCTTATCAAAAATGATTGGAAAATGCACCTATAAAATGTTGAACGTGGCGGGAATCGAACCCATGCCTCTCGTAAACCATTTAAAAAAGATCGGGCGGCTTCCAAGAGGCGCGCCACTAATTTATAAAGAACCTAAGAACAAGTGACACTTGATTTTTAAAACAAAAGTTAGCTAAAATGTACACTAGTATGAAAATTTCAGTACTAAAGTTTAGCTACTGAAAGTTCTAACGTAACAAGCAACAAAGTGCCCTATAGACGACCTACAGACCACTGTTCCTTTTAAAAGTTTTCCCAACTTTTCTCTTATATTCGCACTACGAATAAAAGTTAATTGTTTGTTTACTTTTTAGGGAGTAAATTGAGTTGCGGAACCTAACGCCGTACTACCATACCATAACGCTACGATATAAGCTTATTGTAAATGAAATGTTACACGTGAAAGTTTAATGTGAATGAATATTTTACGCCAATTAACGAGTCTCGTATTTTGGCAGAAAAATAAAGCTATTAATAATCGAAATGACTAACTAATTTGATTTTTGCACATCGGTGCATTGTTTCGGGACACCGGGTCACAACGGGACGGTCCCGTTGAAAACGGGACGTCTGGTGCACGTCATGATAGTGGGTTTAATTCTAACTCGGGGTATTAATATTTTTTACAAAATCATCGATTTTTTTAAAATTATGGCGAAGAATATTTGTATTTAAGTCATCTTTCAAACACAACATAACTATTAAATCAAAATCACTTCATCCGTTTGGGAGCTACGATACCAGAAACAGACATACAGACCAACATACTCACGCTAAACCTATAACTCCCTACTATTTTCTTCGGGGGTTAAAAAAACCAGTAGTGTGAGAAGGTATTCAATAGTTAAGAAATTTTAAAGTCCATCTAAGTACACGTAAACTGTGACAGCTACGCGCGCGTCATTGCGATACTTTTAAGGTGTTGCCAGCATTTTATAATGTAAACTTTTGTTCTTCACTTTAAAAATGAAATTTAAACGACCCTGGAAATATCTTTGGAAAGTTGAACAAAATATAGACTATAAAATATGAAAGACTAGTGGACCCGAAAGCGGCTACGCCCGCTTGAACTATACGAACACTTACTAAATATATATTTATGAAATTATTTTCAGTTTTCAATAGAGAGATGTTAAGCAAGCTCATTTTGGGTGACGTTTATTAACAACAAACTTTACAAATCGTTGCTTAGCAACGGTCGCATAGACAGTTGTTATTAACACGGCGGAATAAATTGCATGTCAAAACAATAAGTATTTTAATATATTGGTATATATCGAAAATATTACAAATATGAGAAAAAAAATATCCTATGTTCATCCCGAGACCCTCAAGTATCTCTATATGAGTATTTTATCACAATTAAATTAGCGGTTTGACCCTGATTGCGTAAAAGACACGACAGATAGACAGAGTTAGTTCCGAATTTATTATACATATAGGTATGGATATGTGTTGTTTGTTACACACAATTATTTTAGTGTTTTTAAGTTCTATAATAAATATATATGTAATATATACATAGGTACATCCATCAAAAGGTTTTTTTTATATTAATTACATCAAGCGAAGAGAGTTGGGACTTAGCGAGCAAAGCAAAACGGGGATTGTGATCACCTAATTTGAAATAAAAATTTAATGCAATATTTTTTTTAAGCTTTTATAAAAATTGTTATTTTTTAGCTTAACACTGTATCTTGCACATAACACGATAGGCACAGGGAACCTGGAAACCTAGTGCTATGATAGTCCGTTCCCATTAAGACACTACGTTCCTCACTTTTGGCCAAATTATTGAGGCATAGCGTATTGAGTGGCGAAACTCAACAACGTACTTTGCCTCGTCACTGAAGCGAGGAAATCAAAATATTAAATATTTAATTCCTCCGAGTGGATGTCGAACACACAACTGTCGCACTTACTGCCGCACGATTGTGCCCCTGCGCCTCGACGGCCTCAAATCAAGATTCTTACTTCGCTCTGGTGACAATGCAAAGCACGGCGTTTAGTTCCGCCACTCAACACGTCATGATGACTCGGGAATTGACAGAAAATGGTGAACGAAACTGTCTTAATGCGAACGGAGTATCCTAAAACTAGTTTCCCAGGTTCCCTCTGCCTACCTTGTTATTTGTAGGATACAGCGGGAACTTAAAAAAAAAATTATTCTAGTCGCCGCGCTATTACCTCTTCCATCAACAGTTAATGTGCCACAATGTTTTAAACTTTTATCATTTCAAATTACATGTTATATTTTCACACAAACTTTTCATTTTCCTTAATAGCTATAACGTAAATTATGCAGAATACCTTTTGACGGGCGCAGTCGAAGTCGACAGCTAGTTAAGTACGGTAGTAGTTTGAAACTATTTAAAATGTGAAATATTAAACTAAAGGAGCTTTTACATTTGGTAAGTAATTTAAAAATAAACATTTGAAAATTGCAGTTATGGCGCGATTGGGAATTTAACCTTCAACGCGACGGTTGTGGGTTCGATTACCACTCAAGGCAATAAGTTATTTGAATTTCTTCGCTCTGATAACAAGGCCAAGCACGGTGTTGAGATCTGCCGCTTAACAGATAATGTCTCGAACACTGAGTCCATCTACGTTTTCATTTGTTATACCTACATTTCACAACATTTTTCTTTTGCTAAAATTACCTAAATTTTCTGTTATATATAACACCTTTAGAATTACCTTGGGTGAGAATCAGTTCAGTATTAACAAAGAACTAATAATAATAGCTTACTATAATAGATTGATTACAAAGCATGAAATATATTTTATACAAGCTTTCTCTTTAGAATTGGGATCACTTTGTTATTTTTTTGTATTTTTTGTTAAAGCGGCAACAGAAATACTAAATAATTTGTGAATTGCAACTGTCTAACTATCGGGGTTCTTCAGATATAGCATGGTGACCGAAGGACAGTCAGACAAACGGAGGACAATGGAGTTTTATTAGTAGGATCCAGTTTTACCCTTTGGGTATTTCGGTAATCAGCGCAATCAAAAGTTACGAGCGTTTATGCAAATGAACATTTTATCAAAATTCATACTGGTTTAAATTTTTTTATCAACTTCAATCTTTTACCTGAATATAGTAGGGCAGACAGAGGATATCTGGTGTTAAGCCATTTAATTCTCTGTTTCCCATCCAACATTCGAAACATTACCTTGTGTACCATACATACGGAACTGAACGCCAAGCTTTGTTCATTAGACAAGGGAAAAATAATTTTAAGCGATCGTTTACTCGAATGGGAATCGAACCCACAATCGTTGCGTTGTGAATCAGTGTACCTCCGGTACTAAGACCTAGACGATTAATTTACATACATACTCTAAAATTTAATCGATTTTACGTGTAGCTTAACCGTAGCTATTTAAATTTTAAAGCACCTTCATAGTATCAAAGTTAAGCATTTTAAAATCATTAAAACTTAGTAAGAGTGGAGCTCGACTTATTCTGAACGACGTAATTGAAAAGGATCGCGTTTGGTAAACAATTTTCTCTTGCAACGTTTAAATGTTTTGGCGGAGAGTGGAGAGTATAGTGGTTTTTTCACAAAAACTCGTATAAGTTTTGAAAGGTAGGTAAGATGCGAGAGTACTTAAAAATTAATATCTATATATGTGTTAATACAATTAATTATTACCTTTAACAAACAAAACAATTATTTTTTTATTTTTTTATCAGTATATCTGAGACCGTCGTGGCGCAAGGGCCCAAGGGTGTAACTGTAAAACGATGGTTGTGAGTTCAGTCGCCACTCGGAAGAATGAATTATTATTTATTGATAATTTTCATTAACTGAACATTCCCTCTCGGGAGAATGAAATGTTTAATATTTAAATGAAAGTATTAAATTAAAATATTAAATATTTCATTTCCTTGAGTGGGAATCGAACCCACAACCTCTCGCGCTTACAGTCACACGCTTTTGCCCCTGCACCATGACTAGCGTCTATCTATATAGAATATATTTTTTAAATATACATATATACATACATTTCGATCTATAAAGGAACCTTTCAGAATTGGTATCGCATCCATCACTTGTATCATAGAAGGTAATATACTTTGTTCTATATCAATACGGCTTCAGAAACTTATTTCCTTTGGGAAATTCTGTGAAAAGTAAATTGATTTGGAAAAGTTGCACTGTACTTTAATATTGTTTTAACGTTTTATTAAACGTAATGTAAGACTGGGTCAGTTATGTCAGTTTGATGAAGAAGTGTCACCAGCTAAATGTAAGTCCGCTTACTATACCGGAGTAAGTTGGTAATAATTTTTTAATATATATATTTAAAAATTGATTTAAAAAATATTATATTGGTCAAATAAAAAAATAAAAATATTAAACGTTCTTCTGTTTAAGCACTTAAGCCCAGTACTGGGTTTTGAAGAGAAACTTTCAAAGCTTCAACCGAAAGCTGCATTCCAGATTCCTGCAATTGGTCTAACTCTATCCAGCTTTTAGGTCAACAAAAAAACTGAAACCTTTTTTTTTTCAAACTCTTTGAAATTTTCTCTTTGCTTGAAATATGTGGTTTTTGTTTTAACTATTTAGTTTAGATAGTAGCTTACGCTCACGTTGTATCCTGAATTAGAACCATAGTACATTCAGGTACTTTCGGACATCGTCCATAGAAATATTATTATATTTTTACCTTCCGACAGTATGTAGCTAAACTAGGGTAGGCAGAGGGAACATGGGAACCTGGTGTTAAGAAGGGGTGCCGTTGCCATTAAGACCCTTCCGTTTCCTACTTTCCGCATAATTCTCGGGCATAGCGTGTTGAGAGGCGGAATTCAAAGCATCGCTTTTGCCTCGTTACCAGAGCGGGGAAATGAACATATTAAATAATAAATTTCCTCGAGTGGGAATCGAACCTGTCACTTTTACAGTAGGTAATATTCCTATCTCCCACTACGATATAATATATACGAAAATCGGGTACCAGGTTAATAGCCCGCAATGTAAAATGAGCATTAATGATCTTTTTCTCACATTGGCTTTTCGTATCATTTAGCTACCGTTTATATTTTTGTATTTTGTTATAAGAGTAGCAAACCAGCATAGCAAGGTATCAGTATCATATGGTTTCATTAAAAAGTTTGGAAAGCGTTGGTAAAAACTATGAATAAACGATGTTTGGAATACTTTTACGAGACCACTAACCAAAAAATTATTGTTGTTCACTTTTTTTTTTTTTTTGTTGATATCATATTTAAATGAGACCATGTGTTTGCAACCTATTGTAGATTCGATTCTCATTTGGCGGAATAAGCTATTTTCAGTTCCTCGCTCAGATAAAACGACAAATCGTAGCGTTAAATTCCACCACTCAACACACAATGTCTGGAATATTGGGAACGGAGTGTCTAACACTAGGTTACCTCCTCCTTTATATGCGGGATATAGCGTGAAACCAAGTTAAAATTATACCTAACGCTTACCCAAAATATGGACCCACACAACAAACAAAATATCTTTAAGCACAATAGTTTCGTAGTTATTTGTATACTGTCAAACAAACAGGTTTTCCCATCAAAGTTGGCGCTGGCTGGCTTACGTATAGATAACTATAAATGCAGGCTTATCAAAGTTCGGACACCACTGGTGACTTAATAATTGCCAAAGTTTAATGCCAGCTTAGTCCCTTACGTAAATAATCCAATCTCGTACTGTTGCTAGAGTATGTATTTGGATACGTTAGCTATAATATATTTACTTTTATTATTTGTATGTTTGTCTGTGGCATCGTAGCTCCCGAACGGAAGAGCTGATTTTGATTTAGTTTCGTTTAGTTTAAAGGTGACTTATTTAAGAGTGTTCTTAACTATGATTCATTAAAGTATGTTCAGCCCGAATGTGTGAAGATTATCAGCGTTTTTCTAGTTGCTTGTTTTAATATTTTTAAAGTGTACACTAAGAAAAAAATAATGCTTTTAGAAAATATAAAAATTTGAACAAAGCGAGTTTCAAATAGTTGTCAGAGCGATTGAGCAGTTTTTAAGACGATTTTGATTTTATAACAATTTTTAAAAGAAGGGATTGGAATCTTTTTAAACCCTATACTGCACTTAACCCGCATCTTATCACGAAAAGCAAAAATTAAATGTTATTTACAGAATAGCTTCGCTTTCATTACACATGGAAGCCAAATACACTATGTAGGTATGTTTAAGTAATAAAGGAGTTAGGAGTGGAATTATTACATCATTAAAGTCACAACAAGCTTTAACATGTTGTTAATATTTTAGGCGAAAGCAATGTTTAATGGCGTTGTAAAGCTATATATGTATACGAGAAATATGTTTATAATTCATTTATAGCGATCGAGGCAAACTGCCTCTAAATGCAATGCTTATAGATTTGATTATTATTAAAGAAGTAGAGAAAAAGAGAGATATTTAAACACTATCTCCCTTTTACATTATAAGATAATAATTTTAAAACCTTTTTAAAAACAAATTTTATAGATTTTTTCTGTTTTATTCTATTTTATAAACCAAGCCCTTTTATTTGATATCCATATTCGATAGATTGTGTAAAAAATTGTAATCTGCCATTTTGTTACAGCGGCCATTTTGAGTTAAATACAATATTGATTATAAGTACTTTCATTATCATCAGAACTGAGATTATCATTCAAATTACTGGAGAGTCGGACCCTGGAAAGTGGGTGAAATTTGCTTGCGATTGATTACATACAGACAAACATGGGGACCGGTGAGACTAAATAAAAGCATTATAGATTATGATTTCGGTCCAAAACGAGTTTGTTAAATTTGTAGTTCTAATTTGAAGTAAGAGTTCTAATTTCAAGGAAATCTTTATTTTCATATTTTATCTTTGAATAAGCGAAATACACCGAGCGCTGCTTCATATATTTCTAAACTAGCCGTAGTTAACAACAAAATCCTATGACCAATACCAGCAGATTCGTTTAAAAACCAAAACTAGGATCTATTCCAATACAATTACACTGAAAACAAAATCTATCGAACTTTCATTTCAATTTTCCTTCTATCTATCTATAATAACAATACGCTTTTCTTTTCTAAATCTATTAATTATTATTATTTAATACTAACATCCATTAAGTAGAGCCGCGTGCAAGAATCACATATCTCATTAGTATGGAACAATAGGTGAATGGGTGTCGACTGTACCTGTAGCCATCATTAGTGAGTGCATTGTACGTATAATGAAAAGTGACGTGTTCTTAAATATCTTTTGTGTTTGTTATTATTATTATTTGTTTAGTTATATCATATATGGATTTAAGGTTATACTCAGAAACTATAATTAAATTTAAATTGACATTAATTTATTGGTTTTATTATATACCGTCAATACCGAACGGTCGCTTGTGGGTCCCATTTTCATTTCTTTGCTCCGGTAAAAAGACAAATGCGAGTTTTATCATAATATATCTCACAAGGTTCCTTTTATGTTTCCTGCTATATGCGGGATAGCGCGTGCTACTTTGTAGCAGCGTGAAAAATGTATTTATTTTAGCTTAGAGAGATATTAATCAAATTAATTATATTTTCATTTCTCCGCCCTGGTAACATAAACATTCCGCCACTTAGCATGTTATATAGCGAATTCGTGTAGAAAGTGATAAAAAGAATGTCTAGACACTACGTTCACTCTGCCAAAGTTGCAAAAAACACTATAGAAATTCCATCAAAAGCTACCCAACTAATGATACGTACGAACAGAAATCACAGATTTTTCAATATAAAATATAAAAGGACAGTTCGATAACATAGCCAGTATTGGGGCCGATTTCAATTTCCCGTTTATTTCCTCCCGCTTGTGTTCCAGCTTATGTCAGTTTGTCTGTGTGTACATTTTTGTTGAACGGAAGTTTAGTTATACTTTTGATTGAGCGGAAATGGTTTTGACTATTGATTACTTTATTCAAGTTATTTCCGGGGATTATTTTTAATGTCGCTATTATACAAATATACTTACGAACGATAGAATGTTAAGACATATTTAGATGGGACTTAGTTTTAAGACACTCCGTACCACCCAAATTTTGAGACATGGCATATTCGATTCAATACCGCGTTTTGTCTTGTTACTAGAGCGAGGCTTTTTTGTTTCTTAGTTCAATCAATAAAAAATACATTTAAAAAATTAACTTAAAAATTCATCTTTAATACATAAATCTCAACTTAGGCTGACATCGTGAAACAATGGCAAAATAATAACTTACTTATAAAGATTATCAAAGAATATTAAACAATAACAGCCTAATGTTTAATTCATAGAAATAATTAAAATTAACGACTTCTTGTGTTATAAAAGCTCAGTAAAATATTTCAAATTTTATTTTAAGCCATTGTGGTGCAAAGGAACAGGTGCAAACTGTTAGCGCTACGGTTGTGGGTTTGATTCTCGTTCGGGGAAATGCTTCACGCTGAATCCCACATATATGTACTATAGCGAGAAGCAGAGGGATTGAGCTCCGCCACTCAAAATGCAATACCTCCAGAATTCGGCAGAAATTGTCTTAATGGGAACGAAGTGTCTTACACTAGGTTCCCAGGTTCCCTCTGCCTATCGTGCTATGAGTAGGATAATAAAATTAGCCGAAATTAAGTGGCGTAGCGGTGAAATATGACACGTTCTTGGATGCTATAGGGTAGCACTAAAAGATTTTCAGAAATCGCTTTGTCTATTTCATATTTTCCTGAACTACTTAAGCTAATTTTCCATTGTTTTCTAAAAATAACATTTTCATATAAAAAACTACTTCACTTTGTTAATTAAAGTATTTAACCCCTTTATTTGCCTTCAATCCTAAACAATAAACATTTCATATGTGCGTCGTTAAATATGCGCTCTTAGCATACGCAAACACTATCTGTAAATATGGTGTAATTAGAGAAATTTACTTCAAAGTGTGGAGCCATGAAACGAGGTGTGGCGCAACGGTACAGCGTATAACTCTAAAAGAAAAGGTTCTAGGTTCAATTCCCACTCGCGGCGAATGAATTAAATTCATTTCATCGCTCTGGTAACAAGAAAAGTGCGGTGTTGAATTGAACCCGCAATGTCTCGAAAATTAAAATGAAACTGGTTTACAGACTCTGTCAACCCTAGATTGCACCTGCTTCTGCTACATATGGGAAACATAAAGCTAATTTGTTACAACTATATAAAATATACACCTTCCTTTGTTCATGATATTAATATACACTCAAATTTTCTTTGATCCAGAGATTCTATAATAGTAAGTCACAAACACCCCAAAAACCTCATAAATAACATTATAACCAATTTCTTAGCTACAGCAAGCTCGTTTCATAGCCGTAACGTATCTCCATATGTTTGCCTCACAAATTGTCACTATACAACTGTACCTTAACAAGTGGGTATACACTGACTTGCAGAATAAGGGAATACGAAATGACTTAAACCACACGGGCTGATGTTTGATTATTAAAGTGCTGGCTTGGCTTCTGTGTTAATCTGTGACTTCGAAGACAAAGGCCGTGGGTTCAATCTCATAATTTTTTTAAATTGAGTATTTGATTCGTATGCTTAATTTTTTACTTGTGTAAATAAATACAGTATTAATAAGCTCAATTATAACTAAAGTTAGCACTAATATTACTTTATATATGGGAATATTACTCGCTTAGCCTTTGCAGCTCAAGTAAATAATATTAATTAACCAAGTTTCGGTAAACTTAGTCATTTCCCGGAAATACTAAATCGAATAGATTTACAGTATGGAGATTTCGTACCAATAATTAATTTTAATACGTTAATGGAATTGTATATTACATTAAGTAATTTTCTAAGTAAATATGTAACAGAACCTGATTTATTAATTCTACACATATGTGTTCCTTTAGAATCAAATATGTATTTTTTACATTTGCAAAAATATAAGCTTTTACTACTTTTATTTTGATAAAATAAGCGATATCTGTACATATAGAACGATGACTTGTTACTATAAATTCCCTACTTTCTCTATAAACCATAAATATATGGATGCGGTAGTGTAGCGGCACAGGCTCATGGTAACAAGGCAAACCACAGCATTAATGTAGTTCCACCACTCAACACGCAATATCAGTCGTCGAAAATTGGGTGGAGAACGAAGTGTCTTACCACTAGGGTTCCCTCTACTTACCCTCATATACATGGAATACAAAATGAAGCTAACAAAACATAAATATAAAAAATAACATTATTAATAAAAAAATAAATAAATAAGCGTACACTTGACATGGCCTGCAGTGTAGTGAGCTCGTTACATACAAGGGCTGTGCAAATAGAGGGAGCCGTTTTTCTTCACATTGACTCAATTGTCTTTGTCTCATCCCGCCGGGCCCCTAAATGATAGTACCCTTTGTAACAAACAAGGTAAATTAGGGTCTAAATTTTTCTCTTATCGTCGTCACTCAGATTGCTGATCCAATTTAGTTTTATGGAATGTAACAGATGTTACCTTAAAAGGTAATAGTTTGGTTGACATGTGATTGAGAATTTAAGTTAACTGATAAATATTAAAACGCGCGGAGCGCGTTGGCCAAGTTCTGGGTTTCAGAACTGGCGAGCAGCACCGTGTGTTATTTTACACGAACCATTTGAAGCCACTTTTTACCTATTCGTAACTCAAAAACTATTCCATCTAAACCTGTCATATTTGGCTCAAATATTTAGACCCCCTACCTGTATACGTGCATTAAATTTCATAAACACAGCTCAAACAGTTATTTAGATAATGACGTCCAAAAATCGTAAATTTTTAGGGGGGTGACTGACCTATAGACCTTAATGTTTACTAAGTTCCAGATGACCTAGAATGGTGAAATTTAGCATCCGGTTAAGTAATTGGGTGTATGTCAAGGGAAAAATCCGAAACTAGTATTTTTTTAATATTTTCTTATAATTTTTCAATAAATAGATTCAATTAGGAACATTTACTTATAGTGTAGCGCCTGGCATAATATAAGAGCAATGCATTATTTACATAATATTGCTTTTATTTATGTCACACGTTAGTAAATATTTTATTTGTTTTGTAGACTAACTTCACTATAACTTACGTAAGCCATCTAAAACAACACGATGCTTTCAAGTATATTTTAAGATAAGATATGTCTCCATTTGTAGCTGAAAATGACTCTAATTTATGTCCTGAGAAAGCCTGTCATCATGTTGACTTCAAGGGCTTCACGTAAACATATAAAAATACTAGCGGACGCGCGCAGCTTCGCTAGCTTATTTAGGGGTGAATTCTAATAAACCATGAAACATATGTTCAATGAAATATTTTTAAGAGTCGAAATTTCAAATTTTATAAAAATCAATTTTTGTATGGAAAAATCAATTTATAAAAATTTGAAGATTTTTCCATACAAAAAAAATTTTAAAAATTTTTCCAATTTTTTTTTTTTTTTTGCTAGTTTTTAAGTTAATTTACATCGATATAAATGAATGTATTCAAATTCTATTCTATTCAGATTCTATTGTAAATTCATATGAAAACTAGCCAAGTCAGATATTACACATAAATAAAGTCTCCAAGTTGTAAGAAGAATGGGCATTTTCAGTTGTTATAAAATATTTTATATTGTTAAAAATAAATTTCAGGGCTGACCATTGAACTTGGCATACATTTACATCTCACTTCTTTTATCGCTGAAAGCATACGTTTTATTACAGAACTTGGCTTTCATTTTACATTTATGTTTTTGATGGGATTTAAATATACGAAAACATAAAAGACGTGACGGTAAACGCGACTGGTTGTGGGTTTAATCCCCACTCGAGGAAATGAAATATTTATTTAAATTTATATTTGGTAACTAGGCAAAGAGTGACGTTGAGTTCCGCCACTTAACACGCAATGGTTCTAAATTTCAGTGAAAAGTGGTGAGTGAAAGTGTCTTAATGCAAACGGAATTTCTTAACATTAGGTGCTAGGTTCCTTTTGTCTATGTGTACAAATTTAACTTATTCGAGTGGGAATTGAACCCCTGAGCTACGACTGGCCTCAAACATACATAACATACAGATATAACAATCGTTTAAGATTTCAACAGTGCCGTCGGCAACTGACGTCACAGTACAAAGTTCTATCACCGTCTACAATCTTTGTAAGTGTTCCCAAAGTTGTATACAAATACAATAGGCGAGAGTTACTGAGATATTTGTTCTTTACTTAGTAGCAACTTCTCAATTGTTTATTAATGTTGGATTCTAATTTTCATACTCTTTTGGTTTTTTTTTCATGTTACAATTTCAATGTTTTACAAATTATTAAAAACTAGCGGACGCGCGCAGCTTCGCTTGCGTATTTAGG
This sequence comes from Heliconius numata, assembly GCA_016802625.1. Classification (NCBI taxonomy): domain Eukaryota; kingdom Metazoa; phylum Arthropoda; class Insecta; order Lepidoptera; family Nymphalidae; genus Heliconius; species Heliconius numata. The sequence continues at coordinate 81,411 of JAEBDU010012496.1, read as the reverse complement.
GGTGAATTCTAAAAAACCACGAAACATGTGTTCAATGAAATATTTTTAAGAGTCTAAATTTCAAATATTTCTAAAAATCGGTCGCGATTTAAAGATTCTTCCATACAAACTTTCAACCCCTTATTTGCACCCTTAGGGGGTGAATTCTAGAAAACCATGAAACATGTGTTTAATTATATACGTTTAAGAGTCTGAATTCCAAATTTTATAAAAATTGGTAACGATTTAAAAAAAAACCTATACAAACTTTCAACCCTTTATTTGCACCCTTAGGGAGAAAATTCTAGAAAACGATGAAACACGTGTTCAATTAAATACTTTTAAAAATCTAAATTTCAAATTTTATAAAAATCGGTGCCGATTTAAATTTTTTTCCATACAAACGTTGAACCCCTATTTCACCCCTTTAGGGTTAACATTTTTCAAAATCCCTTCTTAGTGGATGTCCAGATAACGAAAGTAAACTTTTGTCCAAATTTCACGTTTCTACGCACAGCGGTTACGGCTGTGCGTGCGTCTTACCTCAGTCAGTGAGGACAAGTCCTTTTATATATATAGATTACTTAAAATTTCAAGCTTAAGTTATATTTGAAGCACCTTTAAACGACGATTGTGGGTTCGATTTCTACTCGGGGGTTTTGATTTCTTCGCTTTCATATATGGAATATTTTATCATTATTACGTAGGTATATATGTAACGTCAAATATGTAACAATGATTATATACATAAAATAAATTGTAAATTTATTTATTTAAAATTTCTACCTATTTAAAAAACCTAGATTTCACCAGTAGCTGACACTCTAGTCTAATCTAGTCTTAACTATCTAAGAACTAAATCTTAAATACGTCTTTGACACACTTTCAATTTTGTATCGCCCCTTTTGCATTTTACACTTTTAATATTTAATCTTTCTGCATTTATTTACTTCACGCTGTATCCTGCACATAGCGGGATAGGCGGAGAGAACCTAGTGTTAAGACACTCCGATCTAAATTAAGACACTTCCGCTTCCCCCTTTCCGACAGATTCGTGAGGCAATGCGTGTTGAATGTTGTTTCATTTTCTCGAAAGGGAATTGAACCCATAACCTTATAGCATTTACCTTCATTAATAAAGAATATTTCGATACTTAATTTGAATGTATACCCTTATATACAACTTGCTACTAATGTGTAAAGAAATAACTTTAATCAACATGTAAATTTAAAGTTTCTTAACCAATTTAAGCTTTTCATCAGCAACTTTGCGAGTTTCTTCCAGTCACTGCTAGAGTTGGTAACTTTGATTGCGTTTCGCGAGCAGGTGTGACTGGATCTAGAACTTAATAGAACATTATTAAGATAGATTTATGTAGAATTATTTGAAGTTTATTGAAGTTAAACGTCATTGGTTAGGGTTATTTAAAATAAATGAATTTAGCATCTCGCCATATCCCGCACACAGCAGGGTAGGCAGAGGGAATCTAGTGTTTAGAAACTCCGTTCTCCACTTTCCGCCGAATTCAGGGAGCATTTATGCTGATCCCGTCCTGAGTGCAGTCGCTTTCAGCGTGTTAATATTTTTTTTGAGACCAATCGTGGAGTCGCACGCTTATACTGGTGCTGTGCAAGCGTGAGACTGTAAACACGACAGGTGGTGGGTTGGATACCCACTCTAAAAATTAAATATTTAACATTTTCATTCTCTCGCTCTTGTTACGAGACAAAGCGCGGTGTTGAGTTGCGCCACTCAACTATCTTATCTTAATAAGTAATCGATGCGTACTTTATATTTACAACTCTGTGTAGAGTTTAGTTTCAATTTGGTCTTAATAACGTTTGTTATACCTTTATAATAAATACTCATTACATTTCAGGTACACCTCTAACGTGCTGTGACACACTCATCCTGTAAGTATAATGCTTAAAACACTTTCATATCTTTTTTATAGCGTAATAAAATAACATTAGCATTTATTTCCTTATCGTATAATTGCTAATAATATTTAGAACAAATGAATCATTGGGTAAGGGGTACTCTGTTAACACTGGGTTCCCTCTGCCTAGCCTGCTATACACGTGATGTTAAGAAAATAAGTGGAAGGTGCTTTTTGAGCTTATAAGTTGCAAGTTCATATTCTTGGATAATGTTGATTGATATAATGAGAAATATTTCTTCGAGCATTATTTTTGTTTTTGCACTAGTTTTAGCAACTAACAGAGGGAATTTAGCAATGAATTTCTCCATTCCCCGCTTCTTCCTCCTTCTAGCATCTACTGCTGCACATTATAAAAAAAAACATTTTTTAAAAACAATCGGAATCGAACTCACATCCAACGCGAGTACGGTCATATATTTCAAAATATGTACATACTCGTAGAGTATTCATTTATTTAGCTGCTTAACGTATCTCCTGCTTGTTGTTGTTGTGTAAAGCGTCGTAACGAGGTTGTGAGTTCGATTCTCAGACAGGAGAAAAAAATAGTTTTATTTCCTGATAACCAAATGAAGCGCGGCGTTGACTTACACTAATAAACATGAAATATCTCGAAAATACGGCGGAGAGTATTGTGCCTAACACTAGGTTCCCTGCTACATATGCGTATATGTTACGTATAATTTGTATATTTAAGGTATAAGGTATACCTTATTATCTATATTATTTTAGCACATAGAAGAATTCCTTTGTAATTTGACATTGGCACTGAGGTATTTAAATTAAATTTCTTGATAAAGTAAAATATGTAATTAATCTCGTAGCACTTTTATTGGAAAATTCTTATTGATACTCAAAATTAAGGACGTCAGTTGTGGTGCAGAGGCACAAACGTGTGACTATTAGCGCGACGGGGTTCGATTCCCACTCGAGTAATTTAAATATTTACTACTTTCGTTCTCTCATTCTGTACCGTGGCACAGTGCGGCGTTGAGTTCCGCCATTTAACACGCAATGCTTCCAAAATTCGGCAGAACGTGGCGAACGGAGTGTCTTAACTCCACCTACTCTGCTATGTAAGATTGTCACAATGAAATCTGGTTAAAACATCAATACACCACTAACTCAGCATCATGCCTGACATAGTATGTCACTAACACATAACTAGATGTGAAATAACTCATATAACTGAATATATACGAGTATAGCTTTCGGACCAAGTAATTTGAATGTAATGTGCTCTATGAAAATATTTTTGGTTATTTTTCAACCGATTTCAATAAATGGAGGTTATACGTTAGATAGATATCGATTAGAAAATTAATATTTCCAGTAATAATAATAATAAACCGTAATATATATAAAAAAAATTGAATTGATTTTAAGAAAATTGAACTGTTCCCTTAGATACTAATATCCCAATAATACACTAACTAACCCTAAGAAAACGTGTACCCTATGTGCTTAATGGTTTGCCTGAGGACATACGCCGCGAGCCAAACTTAAAGAGGTTTAAAATTAAACTTAGGGAGTATTTTTTGTCAACTGTTAATTGAACAGTTGACAGAAAATACTTCTTAGTTTAATTTTGATCTATTATAAATGTAATTTAAATCATATGTATAGAGATCCAGCAGTCAAACTCGCGTAGAGTTTTGCAGGACACTGTTTAAGTTTTTTTTTATTGTTAAATGGTAGTAATAAAATAAATAAATAAATAATAATAATATAAATAACTCAGTTACAATACTCAACTAACTAACTCAGTTAACCTGCCGACGTCTAACCTACATGTGACTGGCAGATGTCAAACAGGTCACACACTCTGTCAGAAGCTGAGTGAATGAAGCTTTCGTATATATTAGTTTGTATTGTATTGTGTTGTTTAAAAAGATATAATAAAAAAAACAATATTATAATTGAAGCCGTTGTGGCACAGAGGTGCTTCTGGATATAAAATGTGACGAGTGGATTCGATTTCCACTTGTGGGAATGAGTTATACAATAATCTTTAAAAATAAGGAGAGAAGACATAGGAAAGAAACGAGGGTATCTTAACACTAGATTTCCTCTGCCTACGCTGCATCCCGCATATTGCGGGGTAGGCAGAGGGAACCTACTGTTAAGACACTACGTTCCCAGCATTTCCGCTCAATTTTCAAGACACTATGTTTTGAGTGGTGTAACTTTACGCCGCGCTTTGTCTTCTATAACATATAAATAACGATATTATTAAATTCACACCGTTTTTCATTTTTTTCTTTGTTTTCTGTTTTTTTTGTTTAAGTTAATTTATGTTTGTTCTTTGTTTTGTTTTTTTGTTAATTAATTTTATTTTATTATGGTGTAATATAGTGTGAAAATAAATAAATAAATTCTTAATAATCAAAAACACATGCTATCGTAACAAAAAACAATAACATTTACTTATACCAAGTAAAAAGGCACATCTCGTATCAAGTTTATTCCCATACATACATACATACATAAAAAGTAACAATAGTCCCACAGGTTCGTAACCTACGGAGCACTTTGCCAGATTGCGATTCTGACCTGACGTGAAACGGATAGTATTTTAACGGAAGTGACTTTTAATTTGTAAAAAAAATGCAGTTTCATAGAAATTTGAATACTTAACATGAAATAGAGAATTCTGATGGCGAAGTGGGTTCGATTCTCTCTTCATAGATGAGAATAATATGAATTCAGGAAAATCTCTATGAAAAGCCTAATGGAATAAACGTAGATAATCGAATAAAGATATTATCTTAATAATATTCTTTTCATATTAATAAATTGAGGCTGTCATGGAAGCGTCTAAATATTAACGTGATGGTTGTGGGTTCGATTCCCACTCACGGGAATTACTTTTATCTCCTCGCTCTAGTAACAAGACGTTGGCGAAAACGCGGCGTTGAGTTATGCAGACTGCAAGACAATACCTTACTTACATACCAAAATACATAAAAACATTCTCATAAATAGCAATAAAACGCTGTAAAATGTGAAACTGCGGCTTCACTCCAAACCTATTATTGTCGCATCGACTATAAAACGTTATTTAATTCGCAAGTGTATACATTACGCGACCGCACCCCGTTTATAACAAGGCGGCACATGTAGCTCTGGCCTATACATACATACAAACAAACATACATACATTATAATTTATATGTATGGGCCATACATACATTGGTTTGAAATTGACCTTATTTAATATAATTGGTAATTTCGTTTTAATATAACGAATCATTAAATTTTAAATGAAATTCGTTGTGATATGTGTGTTTTAAATGTGTTTTATATGATGGTTTTTCGATTACATCAAAAATGTTGCGGTAGAAATGGAAAATATTTGCTTGGTTGGTTGCGAGTTCGATTTCCGCTTGAGGTAATATATTTGCTTATGTGGTTGTTAGAAAGAATAGTGGTTAGAAAGAAGGCCTCGATTTCCTTTACTTAAAAGAACGGCATGTGACTAGCTAGAAATGAAAATTCAAAATTACAAGATTAAAGTCAATAACATTGTATCTAAAGTGTACTTAAGGTAACCTTCATACATATATTTATGTAATTCCCTGCCAGAAATATTCAATTTTACTCTTACTTTTATTAATATTTCGAATTCAACGCTGAAATAATGATCTGTACGTATGTCAGTTATACTTTTATTTTAGCTTCACGCTTTATCCCGCATATAACGGGGTAAGTAGAGGGGACCTTGTGTTAAGACATTACGTTCCCAACTATCCCGCTAAGACTTTGTGTGTTCTGTGGTGGAGGTCAACGTCGTGCTTCGTCTTATTACCAGAAGGAGGAAATAAAATTATTCTTTCCCCCGAGTGGTAATCGAACCCTCATCGCTGCTCCATAGCGGCCTTTGTCATGGATATGAAAAAAAATATATTAATATTTTTTCTATTGAAATAAAATTATAGCATAGATTTATGCATAGACGTAATTACAAAAAAAATAGATATTTAATTATATAGTTACTTTAATTTTTTGGAAAAGAAAAATAAAAATATGCAAATTTCATATATTTCTAGACACATCCAGTATATAATTTTGTCGTAACGCCTCGTTTCGTATTTACGGCAGGTGTTCTCTAGACCTTAAGTAGGTCTTAAAAAATTCACAAGTAAGAGTGCCTTTAAATTTTCGAACGCCCTTAAGAGCTGAAGACAATTATTAATAATTATGTATATTTACGGAATTTTTAGCTTTTCGCGGTAACGAGGTGGGCAGAGGGAACCTAGGAACCTAGTGTTTAGACACTCTGGTCCGTATTTTCGCCTAACTATCAAGAAACTGCGGTTTAAACGGCAGACATCAACATCATATCTTGCCTACAACAGTGATGAACCCACTAACATCCCGTTTCCACGATGGCGACTAATATATGTTGTTTCATTACGCTATGTTAAAGAAGCACATAAAAAATAAAACTTTTTTTAACATACTATACTCCAAGGCCAAATAACCAATTTCTTTTAATATTAATTTTCTCTCAGTGCAAATCGAACCCACCACCGTCATTATTTCAGAGATTACTTTGTAAGAAACATTAAATAACGTTGTTTTAGCCAGCTCTCCCATACAAAAGGTAATCTCAGCCATCTTAACAGGCACTAGCCAGCCTAGGACTTCTAAAATATTCACTTCAATCGTCTAGGACTCAGGCTTTGTAGTGTACGATATACGTATAACGTAATACCTACGTTTGTAATTTATATGGTAAGGTCACAATGTATGGTCCTTTTATGGTCTATTGTTTGGTTCTAGAAATTATTGTTTTCTAAAAAGATAAGATAATAGATAGATAATAACGATTTCCTGTCTCGAGAATCGAACCCACAACCATCACGTGTACCGTGGTGCTTCTGAACTATAACAACTTATCTTCATTAAAAATCGTATATACAATATTTATTATTTCACAACATTGTGCCAGTACCCAAAAACTGTGTACTGTCTGTTCAATTATTAAACTTTGATATTCAGTTATTTGCATGTGAAAATTGTACACTAACATTTTTTTAAAATATTTTAAACAAAACATCTATCGTATTTATTTAAAAATGAAATTCATTCCGCTTTGTGTGGGTTGATTTTGTTTTAAAAATATCTCCACTATGTGATGCATTTGAAAATGTATATTTAAAATGTTAGTTTTGCGTTGAAAAATATTTTTGCCGCAATTTGGTAGACGAAATGTGACGGCGAGTTCCGCCACTCAATGTACAATAGCATGAAAATCGGATGAAAAATGAGCGGAGAAAGGAAGGAAGGGAGGAACGGAACTGGCAGGAGTGTCTTGATACTACGCTACCTATCTTGCTTTCTGAAATAAAACGTTAACCTGAAATGCATATCAAAAATATTTAAATATATATATATATTAAATTTCAAAAATTTTGAATAAAATAAAAAAAATAACTTATTTTAAAATCTCCGGTCGAAAACAAATAAATAACAGATTTGTTATAAAAATACCTTAACAAACATCAATTAATCAATAAAGTTTTAATTAACAGTATCGACGAATGTAGCGCGTCTACTAATTAAATTAGTCGCGCTTACATTTTAAATTTGAACACGGTAGAGAGATATATCTGTGAAATCTTTCTATAGTTTGCTAAAAGACCAGTCTGTCAAAATAGTATAACTATCATCAATTCATTTCTAGAACGTAATCAGAAAGCGGCAATGGAGAGGAGAAAAAGAGGAGGAGAAGAACTCGGAGAGTGGAGGTAAACGTATGAGACTGCTCTAAGTCTTCTCAGTGTAATGCGATGCCCAGTACCAGCATAGTTAATACGTGTAATGTTTCTTCTTTCGTAATAGTCTAGACTAGGATAGCTACGAGTAGAGTAAGTTGACATGATAAGGGTTCAACGCGCGTAAAATTTTTGTATAGTGTTCATATAACACGCGCTTGTCAGGCGTTGAACGCGCGTTGCCGTTGCCGCCAAGGTTGAGTGGAGTTCTTACATTTTTTGAAGACGGAGATATTGGGTCCACTTAATCTACTCTCTCTCTGTTTAAGTTCCTATCTGAATAATGGCTACTTGTCATATCCCACACGTTGAACGCTTCGTTTAACTCGCTGTGGTTATATAAAAAAAATTAAACTCTTCCACTTATCCTCAACTTCTTGTGTAGATTTAAAAAACTTATAACAAGTGACGGAACTTAACGCCGCAACTAAATAAATAATACATTTTTCCTTTAATTGGAAATGCTATATTGAATTCCACTTTATATTAAATTAATTTGTACCGTCCTTATCGACGCAATCCTGTCATTATATTGCTTTTTCATCTACTTGGAGAGGCTTATATTTTTTTATTAAAATTTAATTTAAATTTATTATATTTGTAAGATTTTTGTAGGTAACTAAAACTTTAATACTGTTGCTTATTCGAGAATTGCATGTTAAATGGCGAAACTTAACGTCGCGCTTAATTTTTCACGCGCTTTTCGGGAAGAAATATAAATTAAAATAAATCCAATTATATCATAATTTTAGGTAGGTATGATACTCACCACCGTACTTTGTCTAAGCAAACTGAGGTTACGTGAAATATTTAAATAAAATAAATCGAACCCACGACCATCGTTCTATACTGTTCCACTGCCCTATGTTGTCGTATCATTAGATCACAAATATTACAGCATTTGCTCGTTTCTTCAATATACCTGCTAGTACCTTCAGTAACAACATTCCTTTAGCTATTACATTATATCAGTTGGATTTATTATCACGCGATGCTGTATTTTCGCCTTCATTTTGTATATTTTGTATAATTTTGCTTTTCGTTATTTGAGTATCTCACAAAGACTTTAAAAAGAATTAATTTTGGATGTCAAACTCCTATAAGATTCTTGTTGGTAATGTAATACACGAATATAGCTTAAAATCATTAAAAAATCAAGTCAAGTGCGAATCAAACTCGCTCACCTAGTCTTTTGTAAAAGCTTAATATAAAAGCTTTAATTTTGCGAGCGTATACACTCATTTGAAGTTTTTAATATTTTCCTACTTTCAGCCGAATTCTAGAGGCATTGTACGTCGAGTAGCGGAATTCAACACCGCGCTTTACCTCATCACCAGAGCAAGGAAATGAAAATAATATTAAATATTTCATTCCCGTGTGGAACTTTAACCCACATACGTCGCATCCAATAACAACGTCGCAACAAGCAAGCGACTGTAAACACGACGGTTGTGGGTTCGATTCCAACTCGTGGGAATGAAATATTTAATATTATATATCATATTTTATATACAGTGTGAGGCAAAAAAAATTGTCAAGCTAAACATTAATTGAATGACTCTCAATATCATATTTGTATGAAACACATATTCCATACATTCATATTATTAATCATTAGATCTACACATCGAGACGACAACGAATACATTTTAATTTTCAGCTTCAACGAACTGTGTAATGTTGTTTATATAGTATGAGGGTTCCCATAAATAAATTACAATTCATTAATACCACTAGAATTGATTTATACAGATGCGGTATATTATTTAACAGAGTCTCATTGTAAGCGTGATGGTTGTGTATTCGATTCCTAGCTGCGGGAATGAATTATTTTCATTTCCTCGCTCTAGTATCAAGACAAAACGCAGCGTTCAGTTCCGCCACTCAACACACAATGACTCATAAATTGGGGAACGGAGTGACTTTACATAAAATTCCTTTGCGTACCCTCCTGTATACGGGATACAACGTGAAGCTTTTTCTCTTACCTGCGGTTTCACCCGAACGGTCAAATGTAAATGACTATTACATAAATCGAACTTATATCTAAGATCAATCTTGAGGTGCCGTTTTCATTCATAGATATATATTATATAGTTTATGAATGAAAACTGCTTCTTTCTCTTCTTCTCTGTGCTAAACGAAAAATGTTAAATTTGTACCAATAGTACCTGAGATTAGCGCAATCGAACAAACAAAGCTTTATAATTTTAGTATAGATGACTTCCTTTTTCGTATCAAGTTAAATATAAAATACGATATATCTATATTATTTATACTATATATAGTATAGATTAAAAGCAACAGAAGGTACAAATTGGTTTCCAATACAATATTATGTGAGTAAGGCATCAATTTAAAAATGGGTCGTATGCTGACCTGAAAAATTTATTTTTGCATCAAAAATATTGAAATAGAGGCAGAATAGAATTTTTAAACACAGTAACACCGGTGCCGTAGAAAAAATATTTAGCTTTGTTAAAAAATAAACTTTTTATTCGTTAAATATATGTATTGGAATGAAATATTTCATAGTTTCATTTCTTCGCTCTGGTAAAAAAAGCGCGATGTTGATTTACTCTACACATGCAATATATCAAAAATTAGACAGAGAATCGGCAACGGAGAGTCTTAACACTAGGTTCCTTCTGCTTACCCTGCTAAAATTCGAAAACTAAAATAAGGTTCTTTAAGTAAGAATTGAACTTGCAATATCTACATCAACTACGCTACAACGATGGAAAAATAAAGTTATTTCCATATAAATGCTATACAAACCATTCATCAATAGCGATTTGTTAAAATATTCATTTTATTATAACAATGTGCAAAATTCAGTTATAAATTTAGGGACGAAAGGCCGTAAAATTGTGATCGTTGTTTATGTAGGTATTTTTAACTTTTGTTTTATTTAATATCTCTGTATATAAAATCCTGTTTTTGTCTATATACGTACATATATGGGTCACACAAACTCATACAAATTTATAAAAAAAAATACATGCTAATATACATAATCGGAGCGAGTAAACGGGGTATCTAATTAGGTTCCCAGGTTCCCTTTTACTCCTCTGCTATGTGCGATACAGCGCGAAGCTAAAACAATATGACTAGTATTACAAATGCTATCTAAGCAAATTGAATCATCTGTCTACGCCAAATATCAGTAAAATTCAATTTTCCTAGTGCGAGCAATGATCCAAATGGCAGTTGACAGATGACTTGGCCCGTCCTGATGAATGTCTGAACGACGAACGACATTCATCTATCGACTTGATGTCACCTAGTTTTATTCAATCAAAGGGTTAACGGAAATTTGTAAGGGTAAGTTATTTTTAGAAACCCTCGCGATGCAAGGGCAGCGTGTATGCTGTAAACAAGGCGGTTGTAGGTTCCATTATCAGTCGGGGTAATGAAATATTTGATACTTTCAATTCCTCGCTCTGGTAACGAGGCAAAGCGCTGCGTTTAGTTCCGTCACTCAGCACACAATGCCTCGGGAATTTTGCAACAGAAGTGAAATGACTTTGGAAACCCAATTCTTTTGTGTCCTTCAGATATAAAGTAATTTTTAAAAAATTAACCCCGATTGCCTATTAAAGTAAAAAAGAAAAAAAAAGAAAATAAAATGTAACAAATTAGCTGCATTTTATATGAGATTTAATCAAAACCTAACAAAACATTTTAATTAAATGATCAATATTCAATGTAAGGCAATCGGTAAACAAGTACACCACATTCCTATACAACAATAAACGTTAAATGTAATGAAATTTTAGTTATTTTTCCCCAATTAAAGAGTAATTTTGTAACAGGGAAACTTATTGCCTGTTTATTTTAGTACCTTTTAGGGAACTTAATATTCTATTCAGTTCTCCACTTTCCACTCAATAAGGTGTTTATATTTACTTTTTTTGTTTCATCCTTGTATGTAGAAAGAATCTAGTGTCATAACACTCCGTTGTAATCGCTCTGTCCATTCTAGAAGTAGAGACATCACATGTAAGTTACTTAGCGTCTTACTTTGCCTTACTATATAGTAGGAATAAGAATACTTTACGAGTTTCTCCCGGATGGAAATTGAACCAGCAACCGCGTTTACTGTCAGAAGCTGTTCCAGTGCACCACTGTGCATACCTACTACAATATTATATTTTTCTTTTCTTTTTAGGTTGCGTACTAGGTAGCTAGGTACTAACTAAGAGCATGTATTACCTGTTATCTACCGTTTTGAAGGGTAATACATTAAGAGGAATTGCTGAAACCGAAATTTAACGGCACTAGCGTATTGGTCTTTGGATAGAGTAATTTGTGGCTTTGACTTGACTACTTTAAATAGACATACAGCGGTATTAAGTTCCGCCACTCAATATGTAATGTCTCGATAAAATATATTTTAAGAATTTTTTTTTCTAATAAACTTAGGAGATCATAGGTTCGATATTTGTGTATATGGGGCCAATCTAGGCCAATCTAGGCATTTATTTATATTAAACTAGCGACCCCCTTGCGGCTTCGCCCGCTTTTATTACTGGATTATTCATATAATGTATGTTTGCAAAGCACTTAAGATAATGTCAAAATTAATTAAACTCTAATGCAACCCGCATTTTCGTACTTTCAATAAGGATTTTCCAATTGTTTTACTCGGCAAGGATTTTTTAGTAGGTACCGTAATTTTAAATCTGTGCTACTAATCTTTTCAAGTACTTATTAAAATATATTTAAATGACTATTTTTAGATAGTTAGATGACTATTTTTAAACGGAAGAAATTATAAACAAAAGCCTACCTACTAATAACTACTACAAAAAATATTAAACCAAATATATCGCGCTGAAATAATACATTCAACTTGAATTATAAAATACGTGCAAACGCATCCAAATCTTCGTTGCTATGCCTCTATAGCGGGCGGGTTTTTTTTCGAGCTTGTGGTTAATGCTGAAGAGGGTATTCTGTCCCTGATGAAAAGCAAGCACTACGTGGCTGCCTGTGAGGAAAATTAAATAGAATGCATTGGCCGGGAATCGAACCCGGGCCGCCCGCGTGGCAGGCGAGCGTTCTACCACTGAACCACCGATGACTGCTCATAACGCTCTTGTATAAGCAAAACGTCGCGGGGCGCGTTTCGCAGCAAGGATGTTTTGATATTGTAACAACTTCTAAAGTACTTAATAAAATGAAAAAACAGTAAAAGACAGTTTTGATCTACATTAAATGGCCAACGTAACTAATATACTTATTTATATGCTGAGAGTAAGGGATAAGTAAAACTTGACAAACAGCTGATAAGTCAACGGCGTGATGTGTCAACAATTAAATGCGTTTTTCTCTAAAACTATTCGCAATTTCGAAATAGTGTAAAAAACAAATTTCATCTTCGTTTAACGTAGAAATTTAATAAAGTATTTTAAAGGATAAGGATTAATACCATTATGGAAAAATATGACTCACAATAAAAAATATATTGAAATTATTATTTTTAGACAGAAAAATGATCACTACACGTTATTCTTAAAAGATACGAATATGCTCTCGCGGACTTTTTTGTAGATCTCATTAAGAGGAACAATACTCCAGTACATTATTTTCATGTAGTACTTACCATTAAAGCAGCGCATGCGCGAAAGTGTCTCAACGGGTAGGACTTTAGACACGTTTATCTTATTTATGTGAATTTACATAAGAATCTACAAATAATAAACTATATATAAACCTTCCCTGAGAAATACTCGACCTAATGGTAAAAACCGCATAAAAATCCGTTGGGTGGTTTAGAAGAAGAAGAGTTAGAAAGTTCAGACAGACACGAAAAGCGACTTTGTTTTATAAGGTATAGGATAAAAAATAATATAACAGCTTGTATAAATAATTCTGAATTTATAAATAAATTCTGTTTATTTTCGTCACTATATTGCCTGAAAAAGGCCTGAATTGTAACCGAATGTTATATTTGCAAACTTTCGGGTGTAACACAATGTACTACGTACAATTTGAAAGAGCGACCACAAATTACTCTCAAATGGTCAACTGAATAGCATCAACTAATAATGGTTGCTAAAATCCGGCGTAACGAGCCTTTGCGGTACAACTTACTTATATAATATACTAGCTTTCATATACGACTTCAATCCCATGGTGTTTTTAGTAGGAACTAACCTAGGAACTTAATGTTAAACCACTCCGTTCCCATTAAGACACTTCCGTTCCCCACTTTCTGCCGTATTCTGGAGGCTCCAATGGTTAAATAGAAATAATTAAGAATAATATATGGCATTACATGTTCTATCTAGGTCGTAGGTACAGTGGGCTATATTGAAACGATTAACGTGATGTAATAGAGGTAGGCTATATAGGCTATAGCCTATAGCCTATTGGACTTTTGGACTATCCAATACAAATATTTTTTATGAATTCGAATTAGTAATTTCTGAGATTAGCACGTTTAATAAAACAAATTCTTTAGAAATGTATAATATTATAAGTAGGTATATATTTGTCGTTCAAACATTACACAGACCGCTGAAGCTGAAAATTACTCGGTATTTGCGATCTTTCTGATATAATTTGGTTGCTAACTTGATTTTCTCATTATATTTTTAAGTTAAATTTGCATTAATTTGTTTCTTGTTTCTTTTTTAATTTAAAACTTTATTTATTTGACGTTGCAATTTTAGTATTTCTCCAACCATTCATTTTTTTTTTTAATTATCTACTATATTTAAAATGTAATAAACAATAATAATCACTTTGTCTAGTTTTGGGGGTCAGCACAAGCGTGCAACTGTAAATGCTACTGGTTGTGGGTTCAATTCCCTTGTCCTGGTAACGAGGCAAAGCGCGGCGATGGGTTCCGCCACTCAATACGCAATGCCTCCAGAATTCGGCGGAAAGTGGGAACGAAGGTGTCTTAATGAGAATGAAGTATCTTAACGCTAGGGTTCCCAGGTTCCCATTGCCTATCCTATTTGAGGGATACAGAATGATGCTAAAAAATAAACAAACAACTCAGTGATCCGTGATTCCGTTTCTACTTTTTGTCTACTTTGAAGACATTACAAGACGGATGACGTGACGGATTACGGATGACCAGTGGCCGCAGCTTCGTTTGTATGGAATTAAATTTCTTTTCTACACTACTTTCTTTAACTACCAGTTTTTATTGAAATTTAGACTTTGTATTACCAATATGGGGAAGGATTTCATTTGATTTGGATAAAGAATAATACTCTATTAATACTATTGTTTATTATCATTAATATCATTAATACTTTAGTTTTCACTAGAGGGAAAAAGATATTTTCATTTTCTAATAGGTAACGCGCAGCACAAATGGACGGAATGGCCTACCTGCTGCAATGTTTTCAGGACTAAAGTCTCAAGGCCAGCGAAGCACCTGTATCTCTGTAAAAAACTGTAAAAACTCAAATTGTGGCGTTAAACTACGCTTGAAAACAATACACAATGTCTCAAAAACGAACGGAGTGTCAGGACACTGCTTGTGAAGTTACATTTCTAATTATAATAAAAAGTTTGATGGAATCCAGTTAAGTAGTATTATTAATAAGTATTTTATACTACAAGGTAATTTTCAACTGCGCTTTAATATTTCAGTGTCTCTAGCAGACATGAAATTTAAATATACGAACGTTGAATACCTTATATTTTCTTTGTTGAATTATTTTTTTATATAATGATATTAATAACGTTAATAATAAGAATAAGATACAATTTTTTTTTGTTTGGCTGTACGCACAAATCTCAGGAATTCCGAACAAAAAAATCTTTGGGTTTCCATTTACTGAGGTAGGATACTAGGCAAATCATGTTAGTTGTGTCGTTAGATCGTGTCGCATGAAAACGGCATCTCAAGATCGATCTCAAACTTGAGAGCGGGCCTTAGAGTGTGTTATATATATGTATATCGTACAAAATTTATAGTTATTAATATTAGACCACGCGGACGGAGCCGCAGGTAAAAATTGTTTTCTATACAATAAAAAACAAAACAAAAACTAAAATTGTATGAAACTGCATGAGACAAGGACAACAACGAACGTTCAAGGACAAAGTGAACAAACTCTTATCGAATTGTTCTCACAAACCTGATAAAGATATACCAGTACGTGTACGAAAGGGAAAGATTAATAGAAAATTGTATTTATTCTATTGTATCTTCTTGAAATATTCTTGGAGTTTAAATAAAAGATTAAAATTCAATTTTTAAATTTCAATAGTTAAATAGAATGTTTGTTTATATCACAGCTATGTATAGAAGTTTAAAACAAAGTTACTTTACTGCTATATAGACAGAGAGGAGACTCTCTGCTCTTTTAAATTTTACGGTGGATTTTAATGTGGTTTTCACTAATAGACAAAAATTTTATTTACTTACGAGGAATAATATAAACGCAGCGACTAACTGTAAACGTGACAGTTATGGGTTCGATTACCACTTAAATCATTCATTTAATTTCATTTCCTCGCTACATAGAGACTTTTCTCATTAGGATTACTAAAATTCATTTCATACAGGGTTAAAAAGGGCAAATTCATTATATACTCAGAATTTTTTTTTGATAGAAGATATTTTATATTATTTTTAAGCTAAATATCAGTAGAGTACATTTTGCCATTTTCTATAATTGAATAAATCCCCCAATTGGGAGTTGACCCCTCAACGATCGTTTTCAGTCAGGCCTTCAGTGCCAGACTGTACGTGACTTGTTTATTTCTATAATGGATTTATTATTTCCCATATGAAATTATAGTACAAGTTATTTTTCTATTTTATGGTTTTGCTTTCTTTAATTACTCTCGGATATCGCGATGGTTGTAGGATCGATTCCACCGTGGCGTTGGGTGTGGAACTGTGGAAAGTCTGACTATAAACACAATTGTTGTAGGGCCGTTGTGGTTCCCCACATGATGTCTTAAATTATTCATATAATATATAAGCTCTGGTAAAATGAAACTGAACGCGGCGTTCAGTTCCGCCACAAAAACTTGGAGATTGGCTAACGGACTCATAACGTTAGGGTTCCCAAGCTTACCCTGCGTTGAGGGACAGATGCTTGAAACTTCAAATACAAAAAACTAATATTTATATTATGTACAGTATGATAAATATAGGTAACCGAATATTTTCATGTACTATAACAAAAACTGAATAAATCAAACAACCAGCAACCTAACCTAAATATGCAAAGGAAAATTGACAAAAAAGTCCGTATCAAAAATTTTTTGCAGCCATATCAGATATTTCCCGTTTGGAAAACCCGTCACTGCGATTTTACACATCGGTGCCTTTGAAATTATTCCGCATTTTATCAATGGACAGCTCAAATAATTTTTGATAGTGTATTGTATGAAAACAAACAAGAAAATGGCTGCTTAATCTGTAAGATTATTCCATACTATGTTTCGAATTTAAAATTTATATAAAAGTTCGTTTTGGCTTAACTCTTTGTCCCGCACATTGCACAAAGAAAACCTAGTTAATAAACTCCATTCTACACGCACCGCCAAATTTGCCAGACATCTGGCATCTTTGAAAATAATTCATTTCCTCGATTCGGAATCGAACCCACACGCGTCGCGTTATTTTGGATGTTATGCCACTGGGCCACGACGGCCTCAAGTATTTATATATTACACGATTATGGTTATTTCCTTGTCTCGAAGATGGGAAGGAAAGTGTATTAACACTAGATACCCTATGCATACTGTCTAAAATTTGATTAAAACACACACTTGGGCCTTGCCATCCTAGAGGAAATGTCAGACTAATGTATATATAAATACTATAATGTATTCTAATACGCCGTGCAAACTTCCAGACATATACAAATACACAGTTAAAATAAACAAAAATGTGTAAAAGTAAATTTTTTCTTTACAATTATCATTTAAAACTAAATTTTCTCCAAAACATCGTAAAATTAAATGATATCTACTAAAGAATATATGAAAAAAAGGGATCGTATTAAATGGGATCCAAAACGTAAAACGACAAGGTAGCGTACCTACGAGTATCTCTGGTATAGTTTTCCACACCGTCGACCCGCGCATATGGCGAGTAAGGTGACCATAATGTTAGTTATACGGAGACTGGAATTTTAATTAATTAATTTGAGATCGTACTAACTGTAAATGTGTCAGTTGTGAGTGCGAATCCCACTCTGAGGAATGATTATTTACATTTTCCCGCTTTGGTAATAAGATTTGGAAACACTACGCTGAAAATGTCACTAGGTTCCCTCAGCGTGCTCTTCTATATGTGGAATTATTTTTAATTACATGATACATCATGTAGGTAAAATACTAATTTTATAGGCGTGACGTAATATGTCAGTATATAACTATAAACAGAATAGATGTGGGTTTGATTTCAACCCAAGAATATTTCACCCACTTTCAAAGTATGTCATTAATTTATACTTTTCAATTTCTTATTTTTTGGCAATTCATGATCAATTTCCATCATCCATAAATACTTATATGATATGCCTTTACATTTAGATATTTATAAATAAATTTGCGACTATATTTGCGACTTTTGTTCTAATTAAAAAGTACTATTTAAAAAGTCCCTTTTTATTCCTAAAATACAAATCAACGTTGTCACAAGATCGTTACCTAACATAACATAAAAGAACCTAGTGTATCTATTTAAAAGCGACATATATATATTATGTCTATACTATTTTTTATATGTTACTGTTCAATTTTAAATCTTCAGACAACGCGCGGCGTTGAGTTCCGGCACGCTCGAAAATTGGGGGGAAACTAATAAACGGAATATCTTATCACTAGATTTTCTCTACATTTTCTTTAGACGACAACAAAGTTAAAAAAAATTACAATTCTCGCTCAATACAAGCTCGTTCTACCAACCTAAACATTCTTTAGCTTTATAATATTCATATAGATATTATATGTTAGTTAGAAGTCGTGCTATTATGTGCAATATTCTGTGCATACGAGTATACGTGGATATGTTATTAGAAAAATCTTTTCATCTCACATTGAAAACAGGTCAGGAAAATGTTATACTCCTATGACAATATCTTCTTTTCATATTTAACAATATAAACATTTTTACTAGGTAGGTTTAAAAACTCACATTTCTATACATCTCTTGTTTAATTGAAGTAAAATATTAAAATTATACGTTCTAGGGGTTCTAGTTCTCTACGGATTCAAAAGATCATACCCGTCGTGGCGCAGTGAGACAGCATCTGACTGTAGAAAAGTCGATTTCGGTTCGATTGTATTTTATTATTTCTATTGTAAGTTCAAATATCATAACTGTAGGTCAATGGGAAGTTCCCTTCAGCTTGGATAACGGGGCAATTTTTGTACAAAATATAGCGAAAATATCCAAAAAATAAACGCTCGTATTTTTTGATTTCGTTGACTTAGAAGCTTGATTTTTTCTGTGCTCTAAGGAACCGTAAATCTGAATATCTAATATTAATTTCATCTTGATAGCATTTTTGGAATTTAGTTTGGTAGAGAGAATAATTATGACTATCCTGTCCCTCCGTCGTCATTCGTCCCTAGATGAATGGAAGAACTCAGGACTGGTCAATATTTTACCAAACTGGAAAAATAACTGGAATCGAACCAACATTCATCACTCTTAACCTGTCCCACCGCGCCATAATAACCTTATTTTAATAAGATGTTATTACAAGCGTAATGTAAATTTCTAAGTATATCGGATAGCGTCGCCTCACTGACTCACGAGGTTGACTCATCGCGTATCTTTAATAAAACATGATATGACATTTTTAATATTGCTGATATATGTATGCCTTGATAAATATAAAAAAAAGCTTCACGATTTTTCCCGCTCGTTGCAGGATAGGCAGAAAAGCTACATATTGGACGTAGAGTGGCGGAATTCAACGCCCCGCTTTGTCTTTTGACCAGAGTGAGCTAATTAAATAAATTCATTTCCACGAGAGTCCTGGCCGCAACGGCCTCTACTTCAGATGGATAATAGGGTTTTTTTTCTTCTCCTATAGAGGGAAGGGAGGGAGTCTAAACTTAGTGTTAAAACATTCCGTTCTTTATTTCCCACCCTGTGCCATATTACATGTTGCCTGGCGAAGCACGACAAATAATTTCTAAAAGATTCTTTCTGCGCCTCGAATATTATAAAATAACTGAGCTAACAAAGTGATATAAATAGTGGTCATGTATTTTTTTCAATAGAATAAAATAGAATTTTCAAAATTCTTTTTTCAACAACGCTCCTTCTAACGGCTTACAGTTTTCGTTTCACGCTCAGTTGCTTACTTTAATATCTACATGCAAGTCTCATTTCAACATGCAAGAGTGGAAATGAAGCTACATGTCGTAATATTATAACTTCAGAGAAATATATTTATTTATCTTGCATATGTTACTATGGCGAGAGACAACGTCTCTTAAAGCGAGGGTGGTGGATTCAATCCATATTTAGGGATATAGTTATATTTAAAACTGGCGGTCCGCTTGCGACTGTAAGCAACAAGTCTATCGATATTTTTATTTGCCAGCTCCGGTAACGAGACAAACCACGGCCTTAAATTCCACCACTCACGCAATATCTCCAGAATTTGGCAGAAACCGGGGAATGGAAGTACCTTAATGGGAACGGAGTGTTTTAGCACTATGTTCCCAGGTTCTCTCTACTATGTGCGGGATACATCATGAAGTTTTGAAAAATATCGATCCTACAACCATCATGTTTACACTATTCCTGTACTATCATAACGTTAAACTTAAGAGTCCTTTTCAATTATATCATTAAAAAACTTTAAGGAAGCTAGCATTACAATTTTTACCTAAAAAGCTGTAAAATAGTAAATTCAAATGTCACATTTATATGGAATTTCATACAAACTGATGTACATACAAAGTGCATATATATATGAAATGTTTGAACAAGGTGTACGCTCCAGTGGACCAAAAGCTCTCGACGCGACGTCGCATCCTACCTTCGTGTTTATTAAAAAAAAACTGACATGGAATAATATATTAGAGTTCCGTATTTTATTATGATTTATATTAAAAAGGAGAGACGGAGGAGAGAGGAGGTTTTTTTAAATAATAAGTAAAAATGTTTTATTCAGTATAGTAGGGTAGACAAAGGAAACCTAGTAATAAGACACTCCGTTCCCCACGTTAAAAACATCGCGTGTTGAGAGCGATGAAAAAACTACTTCATTCCCCTGAGTGGAGATCGAACCTACAACCATCGTAGTTACCGTCAGACGCTGTGAACACACTCCTGCAAACATGACGTTTGTGAGTTCCATACCCATCCAGGGAAATGACATTTAATATTTTCATTTCCTCGCTCTGGTAGCAAAGTGCTGCGTTGAGTTCCGCCACTCAAAACGCAATATCAAAGTGGTGAACAGAATTGTCTTACTTTGCACAGAGTATCTTAAAACTAGTTCATTCGTTTTCTCTGCCTATCCTGCTACATGCGAGATACAGAGTAAAACGAAATGTGCGGGATACAGAGGGATGAAAAAATCTCTTGCGTTGAGATTAAACTCGCTACCATCACGTTCACAGTCACACTGCCCCAATACACCGTAAAGGTCTCATTAATATCATTGTTAATGACAAAATTTCATTATTAGACTGAAATTAATCATCATTGGTTAGTTACATTTAAGTATTATCAATTTCACTGGACCGCTAAGCGGATTCAAACATAGTTAATTAGTAAATAATCATTTTCCCATAACCAATATAATTTCATCATGCTTTATATTGTCAATTTTATTTTTAGCACCACATTTTTTCTCTGTTATACCAGGGTGGACAAAGGAAAGTTAGTGTTAAGAATTTGAGTATTCTTTTAATTTCTCTTCTGAGGAAGTAGAATAGGGGATACCAAATTGAATTAAATATCGTAATTTTAAAATTACGTAAAATTTTAAATTTAAGCCCTCTACATTATATCGGAGGCCATTGGGGCGTCATGGTTGTGGATTACATCCTCATCCACAACCACTACAAGGGATTCTCCCATTTAACTGCTGTGGTAGATAAAGAGGCGGGACGCAACGCCGAGCCACGTAACAAAAATGTCTCGAAAATTAGGCTAATATAGTTTGACGCTATCCTAAGGCATCAGGGAGAACTCGAAATGAATACAGATACAAAAAATCATACAATTTTTTATGTTGGTCGATATGTTGTATGTTCCGAAGAAAAAACTATCTAAGAACCTAATAAGATTATACATTTCTATTACAACACACCCGTGTAATTAGCTTCATAACACTTGAATAGTAAACAGGGCTGATAAAATTTGCAAATTTACAGCAAATTTTCAAACCACTCAAGTCGGTTCTCCGGTTAAATTATGTAAATTTTGACTTCCCTATTCCACGTGGCCTTGCCTGTATCAAGCGTATGTGAAGATGTGAATGAATTATTCAAAACCTAAGGCGTCTTATATACAGGGCGTTTTTAACACGCTGCTTAATGAAGCGTGAGTGTGAGGTAAGGTATAATGAACTTGGTAATTAAATTCTGAAATGGATTTACTTACAAATGTGTGCTATTTATAATTTGTAGGCTAAAATTACTATCAAATATTATTGTTATTCTGTAAATATTAACCAATAAAGCCTTATTATTACTTATCGTATTCTTTATGTGCATATGTCTGTTCGTTTTATAATAATTAAATCAATTCTGTTTCTTTTTAACATTTGCAAAATATATTCCACACTTAACCTAATTCCAAACTTAACGTATAATTTCAACAGGTAGTGAGATTTGAATCCGTGTCTCTAAAGTTTCAACTTTCAACGCCACGCTTTGCCTACCAGCCATCACGTTCTCCGTCACACGAGCCAACTGAGTTAGAATAATATTTTTTTATGACAGACTTGCAAAACACATAATTATAACATACTCACATTTCTTTACAAATGCTTTTTAATATCACAAAAATGACGACACGCGCGATGCAAGTTTGTACAAACAAAAGACTGCGAACCAAACAAAAATCCATTTACAAAGTTCCCTCGATACAAATGGAAGCTGCGATCTCAGAAATGAATGAAACATTTCATCCCCTTTCATTATAGAAATAGTCCAAAATTAAAGTCCAAATTACTACGTGTAGGACAAAAGATGGGGAACGAAATGAAACATTGTACGCTTGTCATAATATTAATCTAGCATAATTTGTGTTTCTTGTATACGTTGTCTGTTTTTGTGTGAAGGTCGCTATTTTTAAAGTATTATTGCATTCTATGAATAGAAAACAAAATATACTTTTTTTTGTATATACGGAAAGCTAAGTTTGGCTACTAACCAAAAAGAAACTTCGAAAAAGAAACTACTTGACTAACCTAATTGCAATTATTTGATTTCTAGATCTAATTTTAACTTTATATATATCTCGTACAAAAATAAGTCCCGCTGAGTTTTAACTTTAGTGAACTGGTGGTTAATTATATGACGTTCAAAAATGAAAGCTTGTAACTTCTTATTTAGAAACAAAATATTTGAATTTGTAGGTTCCCACTCGGCATAAAATTGATTCTGCCTACCCTGCTTTATCCGGATTATACTGTAAAATTAAAAGAAAATATAGACTTAAATCTCCATGTGTAGACAACCTAATTTCTTAAGTTAGCAAGCTGTATTATATTTTTGGCGAGAATGCAGTGATGAGACTCGGTCCTCGCGGCGACAGTGAATAAAAGAACGGCGAGTGTAAAAATATTTTGTTCTGAAATATTGTAAGGGAGCATTTTTGAACCACGCTGTGACGCAGTAACGATATATCTAACTATATCTTTTTTTATGCTTCACGGTTTATTCCTAGTGGGGTGGCCAGAGAGAACGGGGCGCCAAACTCTCTCGTCTCTGCATACCTTTCTCGCCTCGTCCAATGTCATCAATCCGCACACACACGTCCTAAGGGAAACCTTCGTGCTTTTTACATGACGTTCTTCCAGTATCATCGATACAATGTTCTCGAAGGACAATCGAGGTCTTTTCCTCTTTTACCACCTCCTTTTGCGTATACAGGAATATTGTGCATTTGGTCTTCACTCAAGAGAAACTATACATTCAAATTATTTTTACTTACCTTATTTAGTGGACAACGTGCGGCGTTGAGATCTGCAAACAAAATAGCCGTTTTTAAAATTGTGGATACTGGAGATGGGAGTCATGTTTCTCTCTGCTTACTATAGAAAACATGGAAACAGCCCATTAGTAATACAATTATTTACCTAATACAATTTGTTTAAGAATTAAGTGTCTTAGCACTATGCTGCACCTGGGATCCTATTGTAAAGACACTCTGTTTCCATTGAGACACTTCCGTTCCCATTTTTCAGCTGAAGTTTGGGGTCATTATGACGGAAAGCTCAAAGTTGCACCTTGCCTCGACACCAGAGCAAAGAAATAAAAATATTAAATATTTCCTTTCCTCGAGTGGGAATCAAATCGCCAATCTGTTGCGTTTACAGTCACAGTATATAGCATTACTGATAGCTATCATTCACTTTAGACATTTCAATTTTCGTTCTAAAAACGTGAAAGTTACAGAAATGGAAAATAAATTTATCAAACGCTATTAAGTCCTTGATATTCCAGCGACATCGCGTCGTCTGCGAGCTCCAGTCGCTTTTCATAGACTATAATATTTCGAATGAAAACAAATGTATGACAGAGTATTTTTTCATACAAATTTGTCATAAAATTTTCATATAAGATATATTATGACAATATAATGGTTTAACTGATCGTTGTCAATTCTACCAGTATGTAGTTCAATTTTGGGAATTGTATACATTTTTTTTCAGGTTCACACTTTGCTTTATCCAGAACGAACATTACTTAAATTTTAATTAGTACCAACAATCAACTTGTACTCTTAAAGTGCAGAAAAAAGAGTGACTTGACACTAGGTTCACTCTGCCTACCCTACTATATGTAGGACACGGCGTGAAGCTACAAAAAATATACCTATATTTTGCTTTTCTCATAGCAGGCTAGACACAGAGAGCCTGGGAACCTAGTTTAATACTAATACTCCATACGGAACAGAAGTGTTTTAATAGGAATTAAGACAGTGATATTCCCCAATTTCCTCCGAATTCTAGAGGCATTGTGTGTTGACTGGCGGAGTTAAACACTATGCTTTGTCCAAAAAAATAAAAAATAGAAATCTTTAATAATATACTCATTTAATTCTTCAGTAGTTCCTTAGTTATAATACATTTAATCTTTATGTCATACTAATATTAAAGATAGGTAAAGAGAGCGAGGCATCAAAATATAAACCCATAGTGATGTAATGTAATAACTCACTTCACCGTACAAAATTGTAGCTGAAGCTGACTTATAACATAACGCTCTAAATCAGATATCTGACGTCTATTCCTGTAATATTCAAATAAATGAGGTTTCTGGGCATAAAGTTACCAATATAATAATTTTAACATTTTTTTAAGAATTAAAATAAAAAAATAAAAAAGGAAGAAAATATATGAAAATATTGAACGAAGCGGGATATTAACCCGCGCCTCTCGAAAACATCCTACCGCTCTGACCACTAAGCCGTTACGTACGTTCGCTACGTCATCGGTCGTTAGCTACGCCGAAAAACTTATGTGAACGCTTATAACCTGTTTATCTTGTTAGGATTTCTGTAGAGAATTTTTTGCAAATTTCCATTTGGCAAGAGAGTCAATAGTTTTACTACTATTGTAAGTGTTGACATAGTGACTCTTGCTCTGTGGCATATCGAAATAGTGTCTCTGTTCTCTGATATGTTTAAATAGGGATTCTCGATTGGTAAACGTCAGCCGCGTTCACGGTGCCTGGTTATTAGTTAAAAATTAATCAAACAGGCAGTGTTTCTTTATATTGTGCAAGCTTTTTAAGTGTAGCCTTAAACCAATTTCTAGATAAATAATAAATAGTATAGTATTCATAGTAATTAAATATTGATAAAAACTTAATCAAGTGCTTTTTATATATTTCCACTTTTTCAAATATATAAAGAATGCGATTTAACTATGTCTTGTTGGTTGGTGGGTTGGTTGGCAACCTGACTCATAGAGGGTAAATTTTGGTTGACGTAAGTAGGTACGTCCCGCCGTCCCCGTATAAAAATGGGCATTGTCCTTTCACACAGTCTTAATATAAAATGAAACCTATAATATTTCCAATTTTCTTTTGTACCCAAAAATAATAATTCTGTTATATTATATCGTTATATTTCATAAATATTACGTAATGAAATATTTACAGAAGAAATTGTCTTTGATGTGCGTTGGTTGGTTACATTTGATTGGTTTCTTATTAGGTACGTAAAACCTTTTAACAAAAGCCGAGTGAAAGTAATTGACATGTTTGTTATATTGAAATTTCAGCTACGTCCAGGGGTACCAAGTAACTGGGCTGACTTTGAAGGTGGCAGGTTCGATGCCCACTCGAGACGATGAATTATTTTCGTTTCCTTCCTCTGGTAAGAACACAAAGCGAACCGTTAAGTTCCACCACTCAACATGTAAGATCTCGAAAATTGGGTCTTAAAACAAGTTCCCTTTCTCTTCCCTAATATGCGAAATGCAGCGTAAAAAGATACCAAAATTTAAAACGCGCGGACGCGCGTAGCCAAGTTTTTTTACAAACAGAACTGGCGAGCAGCACCGTGTGTTATTTTACACGAACCATTTGAAGCCACTTTTTACCTATTCGTAACTCAAAAACTATTCCACCTGAACCTGTCATATTTGGCTCAAATATTTAGACCCTCTACCTGTATTAAATTAGTATTTTCTAATAAAATTAATTTACATCGATATTAATGAATATATTCAAATTCTATTCTATTCTATTCAGATTCTATTGTAAATTAATATGAAAACTAGCCAAGTCAGATATTACACATAAAAAAAGTCTCCAATTTGTAAGAAGAATGGGCATATTCAGTTGTTATAAAATATTTTATATTGTTAAAAATAAATTTCAGGACTGACCATTGAACTTGGCATACATTTACATTTCACTTCTTTTATCGCTGAAAGCATACGTTTTATTACAGAACTTGGCTTTCATTTTACATTTATGTTTTTGATGGGATCATATTCTACTCATCCTATAACAAGCGAAAAATGTGTGACAAGTAAAAATACAGTCGGCCGGCACATAGGCTTACTGTATTTTATTAACCGCCTTGAACTTTAAGGCATAGTTCATTTGGGAAGAAAATAATAAAATGTAAGGAAAAAAAAAATCCTAAAATCAAATCATCTATCGCAATCACCGACCGTACTGTATGTCTGTACATCAGCTCGTAAAATAAATCCTATTTGTATAAGTCTTTTATAAACTTTTTCTATCTTTGCAGGTACACTTCAGTTTCTTCGACGCCATATAATAATACAAGACAAGGTAACTTTTACAATTTTTATATAATTTATGTTTTTCTCAATAGTTCTGTAATAAATTTTCTGTTATTTTTTTTATTCCTACAAAAATTGAAAACAATGTTTAGCACTCCTTTCTCTCTGGCTATCTTTAAACCCGGTAGAAATAGAATAAGCGAGAAACTAAAAAATCTATTTAAAATGATTAAAGAATAGTTTTTCTCTGCTACATTCATTAATATTTATATTATCTAAATATTATATCGCTTCTTATTCGAATTTTATTCTTAAACTACTAGTATATTAATCATACTTAATCATTCAATAAGGGCCTGCCTCGCATTTACGGTCGGTGTGGGTTCGATTTCTGCTCAGAGGATTTTTTTTCCTTTCATCGCTCTATACGTTAAGTTCAGCCGACCATCAGTAAATATCTCGGGCTCGCTCTATCTAAGCACGTGGGCAACGGAGTGTCTTAACACTAAGTTTCTGCCTACTGCTATATTATGAGTTATTCTATAATCATCATATACAAATATTACTTCAATTTACAAGAGTAGAGGCAAAAGCAACAACTTTATACAGGCATATTGACCTACATATTAACAAAGGGCTAGGTTCCCTCTGAATCATTATAAGGACGGCATTGAACAAAACAAACATATTGTGCGAAACGACAAAGAGGATTATAATAATGCTACTTTATATCACACCGTAGTTTTTATTTAATTGAAAATATTATCATCAACCTACCCACAAAATGTAAAGTCTTCAGTTAAAAATTACATTATAACTAATTGTTTATTATATATGATCAGTTACGATTTCTTATATGTATAGGTTAATTAAAATAGATTTTTAATTTTTATGTAGTGCTTGAGGCCCTCGTATTGTATTAACACAAATAATTTTTTTGTAAATTATTTGTATTAACACAAATAATTTTTCAATTCGAATCAATAGTTCCCGAGATTAGCGCATACAAACATACAAACTCTTAAACAGAATAAATAATAATAATATAGAATAGTCAACAGAAAATCTAAATTTCCATCATACGGTGTAACTCGCATCCATATTCAATCGCTGGAAGTTAAGGCCACTTAACACGACCGGTGTCGCGAACAGATAATTTATCGCCGTTATTTATTCCGCACTACGCCCGACAGTGTGAAGCGACTTATCTAGTGAACAGGCATTTGAATTATTGCTTGTTTACTTCTTTGTACTAATATAATAGGGTGAAATACTACTTGTATTTTTCTTAATAATATTTAAATTATATTACAAATTATAAAAGCGTCGTTGAAGGCGGCGTTGAGTTCCGCCACTAACAAGAATGCCTCGCTAATAAAAAAACTTAAAATACATTATACAATAGGTAATGGTATAAACCCTTGCAACTATCCGAGAGGGTATGTTTATCAGAGCGGAAAAATTAAGATAATTAAATATAGTCTTAGCCCCAAGAATTGAACCTACGTCCCATTTACAGTCAGACGCTGTCTCGCGACGGCCCCACTATATATATTTATTATCATCTATATATGTATTAAGCAATTTTAGCCAGGATTGGACATCTCCATCTAGATACAGCAATTAGGTACTCGGTAATAACAGTTTCAATCGCATTAGCGTCCTGCGGGCCAATTACATGTTGATTAAAGTGGCGGGCTCCAACGTTTACACTCGAAATATATGTACAATGTACATATATACATACAATATATGAAATATATATTTATTTTTATACTGCCCACCCTGCTTTACGTTATATCCCGCTATAAAGCAGGGTAGGCAAAGGGAACCTAGTGTTAAGAGACTCCGTTTCCCATTTTCCACCAAAATCTGGAGGCATTGCGTGTTGAGTAACGGAACTCAACGCTGCGCTTTGCCTCGACGAAGAATAAATTAAAATATTAAATATTTCATTTCTTCGAGTGGGAATCGAACCTACAATCAGTCGCTTTAAGGTCACAGTCGCAGTCGGTCAGGTTTAGTATATGTTTATAGCGTTCGGTTTGTATTTCTTAGCAATGTGTTTTAAATCTAGAAAGAACTTATTTAGCTTCACGCTATATCCCGCAGCACGATGAGAGAACCAAGTATTAAGACACTGTTCCTTACGCACCACATAATTTTCGAGATAACGAAGCCTTCTTACCAGATCGAGAAAAAGAAAATAAATTATTATCCCAATTGTGAATCGAACCCACAGTCGTCGCGTTTATATTTAAATGAGTTGCCATAGAACCTCATTGATAAAATTGTAAAATATTTTATTAATACATTTATCTCTAGACATAGCAGGTGTCCATTCTATAGCACGGCTGAAAATTGCAATATGCCGCGTATAATTGTATCTCAGTGAGGTTGCCGGCGAGACGAGGGCAAGTAATAAGAATCTGCAATACCGTTTACCTCTAAATTGGTTGAAATTAAATAAGCGAAATGAATTTTATTCATTTCCTGGCTCCGGTAACAAGACAAAGGTCGTTGTTGAATTCCGATATTCAACACGTATCTCGTCACGCAATGTCTCAAATATTGTGCGAAAAGTAGTTGACGTAGTATGGAACCAAGTGTTAAGTACTGCGTTTCCCACTTTAAGCCGACATCTGGAGGTGTTGCATGTTGAGTGGCTGGGCTCCACGCCGCGCTTTGCCTTGTCACCAAAGCGAAGAAACAAAAATATACATTTTATAAAATCGAGTGGGATTGAACCCACAACCAGTTGCATTTACAGTCACAGTTCATGCCCCTGCGCCACTACTGGCCTCACCAGCTATATACGGAATAATATAGGTACATAACCCTTGAATGACACGAAATTAAATTTTACAGTAGTAATTACAGCATTACTCATAGATGTCAATTAGTGCTTAATTGTATTTAATAACATTAAGCTTAATAACATTCAATTTAGGCATATCCATCCACTGAGATATAATTGTACGGCGCATATTACTATCCTCACACAGGCAGAGCGGACACCTACGCTATCTGTAGATATTATTAAAGTATATTGAACTTTCATACTTTGTGCATGTTTCTTTCTTTCCTACTTATAGTAAGATATGCAGAAGGAACCCAGTGTTAAGACACTCTATTCTACACTTTTGCGCGACATGCGAATAATATTACATATCAAAGTAAGGGTGAAATGAAAGTATTTAAATTATTTTCATTTCCTTGCTGTTGTATATAAAGCACGGGGTTGAATTACGCCCCTCAACAAACCATGTTTTGAAAATTGGACGAAAATTGGGGAACGGAGTGTATTAACTCTAAGTTAATTTCAACCCCTGATTGTCAATCATTACTTTCTTGTTATACGTTTAAAAAGTTTACTTTTAGAATAGGAAACAAAAAAGTATAATTCTAAATTAACTAAGCAAGAGAAAATTGTACTTAAAACATAATATGTATATTTGCAAAAACTTTTTTTCTTTTGCCAGGTCTAGACAGACGAAAAAGAATACGGAGAGGGTTAAATGAAAATCGCGTCATTATAACTCAGCATTTTACAGAAAGAACAGTCACTCCTGGTGGCGATGTAAGTAGTAAGAATTTAGAATCTCACAATAATATAGATTTTGTATCATACGTTATTATTGATATTATTTTTCTCTTGTTTTTCTAATATTAATTTTTTTTTCTTGTTCAGAGGATTTCGAGTCCCCGGTCTAATGAAAACCAAATAAATTCTCAAAAGATTTAAATTTCATTTTTTTATTATACTATCTGTGATTTTAAATTAGAATACGATATTTTATCTGCCTGTCTGTCTTTCTTTTTGTCCGGGCTGATCTTCAGAACAGCTAACGTTGAAACCTAGAGATAATTGAAGAGCAACATATACTATTTATCGTAAAATAATTTTCCCTAAAACATTTAAAGAATATTAAATAAATATTCGTATAGTTCAAGCGAGCTAAGCCGCGCGGGGGCCGCTAGTCCTAGTGTAATTATTTTTACACAATTTTGAATACTTTATTATAAAAAAAATAACGCAACGGGATTTGAACCCACGTTTCTTGGACACCAACATTGAAGTAACTAGAACGCTAGTGGTCACAGCCTTGAACAATTACCGAAAGACAACATTTTTGTACGTTTTCTATAAAAGATTTATGTTTTTCTAAATGTGGAATTATACTTTAAATTGTTAAACTGTTTTCAAAATCTCATAAACTTTTTAGATTAGCATGCAGTGTTCTGCTACTGGGGACCGACCACCACAGTTTGTATGGGAGCGAGACGGCGTTACTGTATCCAGTAATACTGATCCTAGGTAATTATATACTTTATTTTTACCTTAATACTTTATCCTTCATATAGACGGATAGGTAGAGACCTTAGTGCTTGGACACTTCGTTCTCCTCTTTGCATATGATAATCTTAAAGATTTGTATATATTTTCCATCAAATTACCTTAGTTCAGACCCCAAAATCAGTACATCATTTGGGAGCTACGGTAACACATACATACACACATAGATAAACACGACAAACATATAACACCCCTTTGTTATCGTCGAGTTTTAAAAATATTGTAAATATATAAAGAAATATGCATATATATGTACATACAAATCCAACATGAGTATAAGCGCACGGTACATACAGCTCGTTGAATCAAAATTCAATCCTCTCAACTATTGAATAGCTCTTTCACAAACACAATGTACGAACAAATGTTATACAGCATAAAGTGAAATTTGGTGGCGTTACGAGAGCGGTGTTCCCGGGTTCGAATTCTAAATTACTCGTACCCATGTTTGTACTGGTATTTGCGATTTTCTTGCTTAAAAGTACATTTTGCTTATTTTAATTATTTCGCGAGACAAACCGCGGCGTTTAGTTCCACCACACACAAAGTAACGAAAATAAGACGGTGCGTGGGGGACGGAGCGTCTTAACCCTAGGTTCCCTCTACCTACCCTGCAATTTTACTTTTATTTCAAATAAACATCGTCTTTCTGATATTAGTTAAAACTGACAGAAAAAGTAATCAAAAGTGTCGATACTTTCAACTTACAATCACAACACGTCGTGTTGAGTTCAAAACCAATTTCGAAACACTTGTATGAAGACTCTCTTTTACACGCTAGATTAGTTCGCGTATAAACGACAGATAGAAAAAGCTATTTACTATCTATTTTTCAAATTTTTACTATACTATTCCACATTTAGGAAGGAAAATGACTGTTTTAGAAAACGTATATAATTTGAACATAGCGGGATTCGAACTCGCGCTCCTTGGAGACCGCCCAAGCGCTCTGACCACTAATGAATGGAATGGAAATGAGAACATATGGCTTAGTGGTCAGATCGCTTGGACAGTTTCCAAGAGACGCGGATTTAAGCACCGCTGCGTAAAATTTTTTATTCGTTTTCTATACAAAAAAGTTGTAAAATGTTAAATAACTATTGAAAATTTAATTTTACTGTATACGTAATGGTTACAGCTTCGATTCAAATGGAAAGATTTCCAAATGAAAATCGAATCTACCGCCGTTGCATTTACTTTACAAATTATATAATATATTTGAACCCGCTACTCGTACAGCATATCCCATAGAGTGAACGCGAAACTCACTTTGAAGAATATATATAAAATATATTAAAACCAAAAGTTACTTTATTATATGAATAAAATGTACTTATATAAAAGCACACAGTGCACGAGATTATGTTGATTTTGAACATAATGAAGAGATTCACGGACTTTTTACCACTACCGCAGTTTTTTAGGAACAAGCTTAAAAAATTAAAAATAACTATCGTTTAATTTAGACTTCATTTTAAAATTCTGTTTCCGCATTAATACTTTTATGAAACTTCAACATATTACGAAGTATTCGTTCATATTACATAAAGAGAGTTAATTTTATAAAAAAAAATAAAAACTATTATATTTTTTTAAATTAATATTAGTGTTGAGGCCAGTCGTGGCACAGTGGCATAAGTGTGCGACTGTAAACGCGACAGGTTGTGGGTTTGATTCCCACTCGAGGATATAAACGCTTGCTTTTCTGGCAACGATACAAAACTCGGCGTTAAATTCTGCCACTGGATACGCAAGAATTCGACGGAAAGTGGGAAACAGAAGTGTCTTAATGAGGAGGGGGCGTCATGCCATGAGCGTGAATGGAAAATTCTGTTTTGTCCCGTTCCCTTAGGAATTTAGATCTACCTACATACCAAATTTAATTTAACTTTCAAATTTAAACTACTGGAGATTTCCACTCACTCAGTAACGGAAGAATTGCGCATTGTCTGCCAGAGAGGAATAGTGAAAATAAAATAGTTAATTAAAATAATCTCATATTTACATTACTATATTCTACAGATATGCATTAGGACAACTAATGACATCCGATAACTCAGTGGTAGCGCAGTTAAACATTACTCGAGTTAGAGTGGAAGATGGTGGGTTGTATTCCTGTACAGCTAAAGAGGGAGACCACGTGGCCAGCCATGAGAATAGGCTTGATGTCTATGGTATGTATTACACTATGTATGTTATTTTGCATTGCAATCTGAACTGGAATCCAAATACCACAAGGTGAAAATTTCAATAATTCATCCCGCCAAGGGGAATCGAACCCTCTATCCTCGCGTTTATAGTCAAAAACTGTTCTACTACACCGCGTTACCTTAAATAAATTAGGTAATTTCAAATAATTATTATGGGATACTGAAAAAAACCAAATAAAATCTGAAAAAAAAAACAAATCTATCTACCTAACTTTTTTTTTCTTAATTCTTATTGCGGCTGATTGTGATGAGGTTCAATTTTTTTTCTTGCTCTCTCTATCATTCTCCCGGAACTCTCGTCCAGAAGTTCCAGATGGCTGAACAGATTTTATTTTAGGATTTTTCTTACTTTTAATTCAGAAAACTTTACCTTTATGGCGGCTACGTATTGTTCACTGTACTCTACTCATGTAAGAGTTCCGATAACAAGTTCAATTTTAGTTTCCACATTGTAATATGAACAGAAAAGGTTACATTAAAGTTTTCTCTACCTTTGCCTATCTAAAAAATATATAAACTGGAAAAGATAGTTATCTTTTTTTATTTTTCAGGACCTCCATATATCAGATCGTTGCCACCAATTAAAGTGCAAAGTGGGGAATCTATAAATCTGAGGTGCCCCTTCTACGGATATCCAATAAGGTACGGCAATAAAAAAATAATTACGACTTTCCTTAAAGACAGTAAGTTAGTCCACAAGTCCTAAAGCTGATTTAATTTTCAATCAACACTGTTAAAATTATATGCTTATTAGGGACCCAAAATTTTTACATAAATTATACGTAGTGCTATTTTGATGTATAAGCTATATTACTAAAATTTCATCGGAACTCGCTCAGTAGTTACATATGAAAGAGGAACAAACATCCATCCATCCGTATAAACTTTCACATTTCTAATATTCGTAGTTAATAAAAGAGGATATGGTAGAGCTATAGTTCCTTAGATTCTTCATTTATCTTTATATATACAGTATATATTAATATGTAGAGTCATATATGGCTATATTAATTGGTTCTCCAATTAAATCCAGATTTCACGCTACTATAGCACAATTGGGACATGTCTAATTAACATGACTACAGTAGATTGAGGGTTTAGGTTTATAACCCTATCCAGAATATATTAATATTTCTGTAAAATATAATTGTATCATATGAATGCAACATCAATTAATACATTAACTTTAAAAACAGATTTTTTTACAAAAATAACTAAATTCGTCTTTGTTAGTGATAAGAATGAATGGTTTTGATTATCTGAATTTAAATTTCTTATTAAATTTCCCACAGTAAAATCGACTGGGAGCACAAAGGCAAAACAATAAACTCAAACAACTTGTTCCAAAGTCGTTACAAACGTCAAAATCACCAGAAACGCAAATTCCGACGCACTCGTAGCATTGTCAATATACATGGTGTTCTAACAATAGCTGAAATCAGCAAGGAGGATAATGGTGCTGTATACACTTGTATAGTGACCTCACCCTCCGGAGAAATGGCGAGGAGGGCGTTTGAAATACAAGTTATAGAGGCACCGATTTTAGAGGACTTGCTATTAGGGAATAATTTGCAGGAAGGCCAAATAGTTAATATATATTGTAATGTTCGGAGTGGTGATTTGCCCATACATTTCGAGTGGTTGAAAGATGGTAAAAGGATCCCTAGCGGACTCAAGGTTAGTATGTGTGGTAGTTTTATATTTTGTGAAAAAGTAACGAAATCCATATTTTAAATACTTAGATTTTTCCCTGGTCTGGTGAGTATGATGAAAATTTAAAAAAAATATGGAAACAGCGAGATGACAATAATTTTACATTCATCAATACTTATGATATAGTATTTAGAAGCTTTATAAAATTACAGAAAAAAATAAAATTATTTATGCTATTTTTTTTTTGTGTGTAACATTATATTTTTTTTCAATTTTTTTTTATATAATTCATAAATTAAAAATTTTAGGTAGTAGAAAGAAGTTCAGAACTGTTTAGTGCATTAGTCATCAAGAAGGTTTCCTTAGAACACTGCGGAACCTATACATGTGTAGCATCGAATCACGTGGCCAAAGTCAATAAATCAACTGAATTGTATATAAAAGGTAAATTTTATTTCTAAATAATTAAATCAGCTTCACGCTGTATCCCGCACACAGCAGGGTAGGCAGACGGAACCTAACTAAAAAAAACATGAAGCTGAATAAGAGTTATGTAATACTTAACTTTGAACAATAAAATATTAAATAATACACACAATTATAAAATGTTTGGACGATGAATACATGTATTGAGGATTGTAGAACCAGTGATGGTTGTGGGTTCGATACTTGATCGAATGAGTATATTAATAATTTTATTCACTCAAAAAATGAAGTCTGTACTGTACTTCTTTTCTACTTAAGGATCTTATGAATATAATTACAAAAGCGACAAAGTATATTATTTAATCTAGTTATACTGTCACAATTCTCTCATGTAGTCGAAACTTCTTTTCAAAGACATATACACTTATGTATATTATAAATTGAAATACAAACATTAACTTTCTTCTCAAAGTTTTAGCTTTACTCAGTATTGTGGTGTTTCGAGTTTGTATAAATTTGTATACTATATTTAATAGTATTTAAAACGTATTAAAAGAATGTTACA
Source organism: Heliconius numata (assembly GCA_016802625.1). Taxonomy (NCBI): domain Eukaryota; kingdom Metazoa; phylum Arthropoda; class Insecta; order Lepidoptera; family Nymphalidae; genus Heliconius; species Heliconius numata. The sequence continues at coordinate 45,107 of JAEBDU010012496.1, read as the reverse complement.
ATGCTGAAGCGAATGAATTATTTTCATTTTCTCGCTCTGGTAACAAGACAAGGAGTGGGGTTGAATTTAGCCAGTCAACAAACAATGCCTTGAATTTTAAACGGTGCGGTAACGAAGTGTTTTAACAATAGATTTCGTCTGCTTATCCTGTGATATATGCGGGATACAGCGTGAACCTAGAAAAGCTTTAGTATAAAAAAATATTTCAGTGGCACCAAAGTGGTTAGAAGAACCTTTAAATTCATCTCTACTGCTTGGAAGAAAAGGATCAGTGTCATGCAGTGCGAGTGGATATCCACAACCTCAAGTGCATTGGATGAAGAAAGACGGTATGTTTCTATCATTGATTACATAAATTATATATAAGTAAATTCATTCATATTTTAATGTGAGAATTATAACATTGAAAGTCACTTTTCAGCTCTCCTAGGAACGTGGCAGCCTGTTTTAGAACTGGCTGGAGGAGGTATACTAAGTCTTCCAAATGGAACTTTGATAATAGAAGAAGTATCTTTAACAGATGAAGGATTGTATTCTTGTAATGTGGAAAATGGCGTTGGAACACCACTTAGCAAAACTGTTTGGATGAGTGTTAATAGTAAGTTGATAATATTGTTGGTATCCATAGTTAATTTTCTCATTAAAAATAAGTATTATTGTGCACAAAATAATAACCATTCAAAAATTCCAGAGCCAGTTCATTTTGATACAACGTCTACAAATGTAACTTCTCGTCTTGGACATCCTGTTGCACTGGAGTGTCGGGCGTTAGGCGACGAACCAATACGAATAGCTTGGACCCATGATGGAAATGTTTTAGATTCACAAAATCATAGGTAAGATTTTTTACCATTTTATTATACAACGAATGTCTCTGAAAAATAGAGTACAGCACTCAATTTTATTCGCAACTTACTAGACTCTAGTCTAGGCTACCCTGTGTAATGCAGTAGATACCTGCAGTAGATACATGAAATAAACCCGACTACACCGAGATAATGGACAACCGAAATCTGTTGATTAAAATGACAAATAATAGTAAATTTACTATTACTTCTTTACAGAGCAAAACATTCCGAGACAAAAACCCCAGTCGGTCTCAAAAGTACTGTGAGCATACAGTACTCTGAAGCGAGCGACGCCGGCTTCTACCAATGTAGAGCAAGTAATCCCTATGGGGCAGCCAGCTTCAATATATTTCTTACTATTTTAGGTAAAATTACTATTATTTTTAGTAGTTTTATTGTCTTCACCTATATCAATGTAAAAAAATCAAAATCGTCAGAATTTTGCATTAGAATAAGCTTAAGAATTTTAAATAAAATCATATTTAAATTCAATAATATTGCCTAACATGCTCGCCCTATCCTGGCTTGACTATCCTGGATATTAGGTTACATTTAATAATATTATTTTTCCCATGCCAGAACCCCCGACGCCCCCATCAGATATCCGGGTTGAGTCCGTCCGCTCGCGCACATCTACGGTGTCATGGCGGGATGCGCGTGCGCACAGGAACTACGCTTTACAATATATACCCGCGCATTATACTGATAGTGGCTGGGAGCACGCCGTTAATGTTAATATTACTAGGTGAGAATTGATATTTATGTAAATAAATATTTTAGTAATACTCTTTATATAAATAATAATCATCATCATCATCATCATCAACAGCCATTTTTTGTCCATTGTTGGACATAGGTCTTCCCCAATTCTCGCCACCACACTCGATCCTCAGCTTTTCGGACCCATCCGCTATAAATAATCATGAGAATCAATTTCACGAGTTCTGACCCAATTTATTGAAATATATCATAAACAAACGATATATCATTGTATAATAAATTTTCAGAAAAGACAATGATATACGTCAGACAATAGAACTACAGAACCTACGACCTGCGACGTCGTACGCTGTGCGAGTTGCTACGGGTAACGAGGTTGGAGTCAGTCGGTTTACAGCGCCTATACATTTTACTACACATGAGGAAGGTATGCTTAGTTTAGTAACGAAAATTCATAATATAATTTAATAGAATAAACTGATTCGTTTCTACGTCTTCTATAAGATTTCTATGCTATTAAATTTTCCATTTACCTAATTACCTGTATAGTATTATTTTTATTCAACTATTGGTCAACGAGGCCAGCCGCGGTGCAGGGACACAAGAATGTGACTGTAAACGCGACATGTTGTGTGGGTTCGATCCCCACTCAAGGAAATGGTAATATTTTTTTCCTTTCTCTGTCAAGGCAAAGTGCGTCGTAGCTCTGAGCAGTTTTTTAGGACTTGCGACACAAATGTAGACTTGCAGAGCTCCTCCTCCTCTAACCTTCAAAATGATTCTACTCATACTGCTTTTGAAGTATCTTCTAGGAATTAACTGACGATAGTCTTAGACAAGCTGAAATCTTTTAGTAAACTATAGACCGCTTTCGCTGTCATCTTTAAAAAAGTATACCGAATATCAGATTGAAAGTCTTAGATGTAATTCTTACTTAAATTTTCTTTCTTTCAGCTCCGTCCTCCCCGCCAACAAATATCCAAGTAGAACAAACGGAGAGCCCTGGAGAACTCTTCATAACCTGGCTCCCGCCGCCCAAAGACCATCACAATGGTGTCATAACCGGATATCATATAAAAGCTGTGCCACAAAATGTTGGGACAAGTAAGATATTAAATATTTTGTATTTTTTTTTTTTTTTAATGGCGTGATTTTGCGATGACAGGCGCAAAATATTCTGCCAGTGTCACGTATAGTAGAAAACACACGATATATATATATTTATATATATTTTGTATTTACATTGAGTTTCTCGGAAAAAATGACAGGTCGAGCCTATAAACCCAAGGCTGCGCTTAATGTCGCCAGAGCTGAGAAAGGATAATTTAATTGATTTCATTTTCTTTAATATTCGTATTTATTCATATCTAGATTTTATGTAAAAAAACAAATAAAAAAAATACTATTAAAACTTGTAAACTGCTTAATCTCTTATTTCAAATACATTTTAATAGATAACAGAATTGTAATGCACTTGATAATTGTAGATATTATTGGTATTACGTTGATTTCTAATCAACTCTGTTAAAATGGCCCTATACGATTTCAAAATAACTATTTATATTTATTTAATCTTTCATCCTAATATTATTTTTCTTAGACTCGATATTATAACCTTGTCTTCAGTTTCAGAAGACAGCGATACAAGAACGCTTAAGGTCTCACAACAGTCTGGAAAACAAGAGACGACGTTAAGTGGCCTTTTAAAAAACACTAGGTAAGCAAATATGTTGTTTATCTATAAAAAAGAACGAATTGAAATCTTATTTGAAATTTACACTGTATTCTACAGAATATAGCAGGGTAGGCTGAGGGAACCTAGCTTTATGACTCTCCGTTTCTCAACCACCCAATTTTCAAGAGTGGCGGAACATAACACCGCCTTGTTACCAGCGCGAGGAAATATAAATAATTTAATAAGACCTTCCAAGTAAGAATCGAAACCACAACCGTCGCTTTTACAGTCAGACAGTGCTGTCGGTGCGCTGCAACGATCTCGTGAAGAATTGTAAATAATATATATGTACATTGTACATACAAACCTGTATATATATATATATCAACGATCGTGATATCTGAATTCTTTAGCTATAATTTAAAGTCTTAGGTAGCTAGTTGTTTGCAAAATATTTAATACAATATTCGTATATTAATTTGAACGCACATGTAGAGCCTCAAATATATATGCTTTTAAGTGACAATTGAGACGTCTAATTTCTGTCAAAATTGTTACAATCTTTAACATCTTATTTTCAACTAAAAGGGATACTTTTGTTATAACAGATTTTTATTATGATTATAGATATGCAGTAACAATATCAGCCTTCAACAGTGCCGGCTCTGGTCCATTTTCTTTACCAGTATTTCAAGATACCATGGAAGGAGGTAATTTTTCTTTATGACTTTAATAATTTATATAGATACCGTAATGGTGCAGTAGTAGTGTGTCTGACAATATTTTCATCACAGTACCTATGTACGTTATTTACGTTGTTTATTTTATTTTATATTATGTATGATCGAATTCAAATTGGGATTTTATATATTGTATATAAAGAATCACTTAACACTCGATGTTCATATTCACTCTATATTATATTTAGACATATTCAAAGATCTTTTCAATAGAGCGTGTATCTAAATTTAAAAATAAACAATTGAATCGATATTTATTGAAAGGTTTCTGTTATGTTCTAGGTTACTTACTATTCTGTACCAGCTTACATCTTTAATTTTGTGGTCAAAATTAAATGGAAATTACTAAGAGTTGTATATTTTAAGTGCCGGAAATTAATCTCAACACAGGTACAATATTGAACTATCCAACAAAAATATTTAAACAAGTCGCTGAGATCACCGCGTTCTACCAAAAAAACTTTTTAGTTTTATAATATTATAGTGTAAATATTCTATGCGCTATATAAAAAGAAAACTTAGTGACAAAACACTTTTTTCTCAGCTCCAGAACACGCGCCATCTTCAGTGGAATGTACCGCAGTGTCTTCAACGTCTCTAAGAGTCGGTTGGCAGCCGATAGCTACACATGGACAAGGAAGCTCGTTAATTGGATATACGATATTGTATTCTACTGAAGGTACTTACAATTTCATTGAAAATTTAATTTTCTTTTCTTATTTGTTAGAACATAATAGGATTTTTATCTATCGATACTTTATTTTTATATATCGATTTTTACCATCGAACTTTGGGTGAATTGGTACTAAATTCAAATTGGACTATTTTCTGTGTTATATGAAAATCGCAAAAAAAAATTTTACAAATGAGAAAAAATACCTTATATAAAAATATACCTTATAGATTTTCAAACCTACCAATGTTTGGATATTTATGTATATGAGCCAAACAATCCTACAAAAAATATATTTTAACTTTTTACCATAAAATAATGTTTTACTTAATTTATATAGGAAATTGTGCCTCTCATAATTTTATATCAACCCATGAATATCTTTTTCCTTTTAGAAAGTGCATGGCAGAATCAGACATCTCTCCATACTGAAATATATATACAAAGCTTAACAAAATACACAAATTATACAGTCAAAGTAGCTGGGTTCTCTAGTTATGGGGCTGGACCGTTCTCTTATCCCATAGTATGTACCACGTTACAAGATGGTAAGTGTAGATCTAAATTTACCTGTATATTTATCATTGAAATATTTATAATAGAATTTTTTCATTGTTTTTTTTTCTTTTTAGTACCGGACGCACCATCGGATATAAAAGTTCTTATCCTATCCGCTTCGTCTCTACTCGTCAGCTGGAAAAGACCGGATCATCCGAATGGAGAACTAATTTACTATACAGCTTACGTGAAACAAACATCTGGGTAAGAATTAGACTTCTTAAATTATATCACAAATTTAATGTTCATTTTGTAACTGGTTCTCCTTAGCATAACTTCTTTCGAGCCCGTAGTACTTTATCATAGAATAATATCGTTTTTTTTCTCGTCTAGCTAAATAAAACACGGTGTTGAGTTCCGTTAGCCTTCACGGAATGTTTCTAAATAGCTGATAGTAAAAAATAATGTGATTTAGCACTAATATCCATGGCAAATATTTAAAAAGAACATATATTATTTAAGAAATTACAGGTTCAAATTTCACTTGATTCAAAATGATCATACCAATTTATTTAATATACATATAATTTTAACGTAAAACTATCATTTATTCGGCAGTAATGGCTCACCACAAACATTAAGAGTAGACGTATCTAAAACTACAACAGAAGTAAAGGACCTGACGACGGGAAGGCCATATGAAGTATGGGTGACAGCGAGTACCAGTGTAGGAGAAGGCATTGCAAGCAAACGACTGTCTCAGACACCTGTTCAACGAGGTGAGATTTATGAGAATTAAAAAAGATTTTGATTTTATTAGAAGTGGCCTTATTGTATAGCAGAACTTTACTAATATTATAAAGGGAAAAGTCTAACTCTTTAACTTCATCTACACTCTCCAATGCAAAACAGAAAATAGAGACTTGACACTAGGTTCTGCAGAATAAAGCTTTTCCATAATTTCCAGTGGTAGCAGGTGTAGCGTCGCTCGGCGGTACAGTATCAGTAGGGGTTGGATCCTCCCTTCTTTTAGTATGTCAATGTGTGGGAGTACCACCACCGCGCACCGTGTGGTATCATAAACACAATATTATTACCCACCATCCTCGTTTCACAAGGAATCATGATGATAGCTTGCTTATTAATAGTAAGTATAAATTTGTAATTTGAACACTTAGAATGGAAACAAAATCTATATTTCTCAGTAAGTTTAGATAAAATGAAGCTGAATAAAAAATATATTTATTAATAATTAAAGTTAACATTTCCAGATATAGACCAATCACTAAGCGGTAATTACACATGTCTTGCCAAAAACCTATACGGATCAGATTCAGTGGAGTATACAGTCATAGTGCTTCCTTTACCGGAAGCCCCTGTGCTGAGAGCAACGCCGTACAAAGACTCTATATTGGTTGAATGGGAGCAGCCGTTTTATAGTGGGAACAGAAGTTCTGTACAGAAAATTAGTAAGTAGTTTTTAAGGTTAAGACACTGTATTTTCCATGTTCCTTTCTGAGCTGTGGGATTTCTTTTTTTTTGTCTTATTTAGGTATATTCAATGTTGAAATAACAATTAATGTCTAAAGTCACTTGCCTAAGCACTGTTAACATTATGAAAATCTTTATTATTTTTATAAATTATATTTTAAAGGCCGCCGTGGGCCATGATGGTAATGGATTTTATTCCTACTCTGGGGGGATGAATTATTTTGATTTGCTCGCTATTGTAACTATAAAGCGTGGCGTTGAGTTCCGCCTCTTAACACGCATAATCCCGATTTTGAGTGACAAGCGAAGAACGATATATCTTAACACTGTGCTATCTCACCCAACATGCGGGATAAAGATCCCGAACAAGAACCAAAAAAAATAGTCAATATACTTTTTTATTCAGCTTACAGTTTAACTTGGAAGGAATCGAGCGGTCCGTGGCAAGAAGCGTGGTCGCCCAACAAATTGGCCAACAAGTTGTCCAACTTATCGGGCGTTCAAAAACACGCTCTAACTGGCCTTAAGTGTGGAACGAAATATTCTTTAAGAATAACCGCTACTAACAAAGTTGGGACTTCTCAACCGGCATATTTAGATGTTAGCACTTTGGGTGGAGGTATGTATGTCTTGTCTCTTTTTTAATACAAAAGCGTAAGACAGTGAATGCAACGGTTATGGGTTCGATTCCCACTCGAGGGAATGAATTATTTAATATTAACGAGACAAACGGCGATGAGTACCGCCACTCAACATGCAACGCTTCATGAATTCGGCGGAAAGTGGGAAAAGGGAGTGTTTTAATAGTGAAAGGAGTGTCTTAACACTGTATTTCCAGGTTCCTACCCTGCTGTACGTGGAATGTAGCGTGAAGCTAAAAAATATATTCAGAAAGGAAATCTCAAGATTGCTAATCTTAGATACTACTGGTTCGAATTAAAAAAATATTTTTCTATTGAATAATTATACTAGTCCGATGGTGATAAACCAAGCAAATTCATTACTTTTCTAACTATAAACTATAAATAAATTTTGTGTTTTTTTTTTAATTTTCAGCACCTATCCCACCATCAACAAACGAATGGCTCTGGAGTAACTGTTCCCACATCTATATACAACTAGCTGGATGGGACGACGCGGGATGTGAACTTAGGACCTGGGACGTGGAATACAGAGTATTGGGTGCTAGGGGATGGATGAGGGTACATAATGCTGTGGTTTGTATGTTTTTATATAGGTTAAGTTCGTTTTGATTTATTAATATTGTTAGTTATTTGACGAAGAAGTATAAGTTTAGTTTGAAATAACGATCATTATATAAGTTTTTTCACTTTAGTTTTAATTTTTTTTAGTTTCTCGGCACGCTGTATATGTTACTACACTCTGCCGAATTCTGGAGGCATTGCGTGTTGAGTAGCGGAACTCAACGCCGCGATTAGCCTCGACACCAGAACGAAGAAAATGGAAATATTAAATAATTAATTTCCTCGAATGAGACTCGAACCCACAACTTGTCGCGTTTACATTCACACTTTGTGCCCCTACGCCATGACTGACTGTTCTGTATCAAGACTGTAGGCCAACTTATAAAATTTGACAAAGTTACTAATTTTAAGTTTGCACTTATTTTGTATGAAAAGAATTACAATTATAAGTTTGTACTAAAAGGTTTTATATATAATAAGTAAAAATAACAAAAAATGGAAATGTATGTAGTGTGGGTAGAATTAAAAAAAAAAGCCTACTCACGGTTTACACTGTGTATATCCAATACCAACACCACTTTAAAGCACAGTACCACAGTATGAACACACATAGTACATCACGACACAGTTTATACAAAAGTCAACCACAAACATGTGTATATATATATATAAACGAGAACACGATAATTACAATAATATTAACAAATAACTGAGAAAACAATGGAACGTATATAAAGCGCATCGAGTGGCAAGCGTCGACTATTAGAATTATTATATGCCGTCGACAAGAGGGTAGATGTGAAAACGATAATTCCTTAGCGGTTCGGTCGACGGCAGCAAGCTCTTTCATTAAAAATTCGAATACTTACTATAAAATACATAAATTTTATTAATTTTGTGTATATATTATATAAATGATAAATAAATAGATTACAATATTGAAATATATAAAAATGACACATATTAATTGAACTATAAATATAAATAATAGTTCCCTGTTTGTATAATTATATATTACCATTTTTCGGATATAATCTTTAAATTGTATTTCTCGTTCAGTTCTTATTTATTACCAAATTAAATAATTGTAGGTCTACGGGAAATATCAACTTCAGGTTTTTTCTGTGTTTTTCAGGCATATGCAGATTCTTCATACGCCCTGTATCAATCAAGCTATCGCACTAGTTTTCCTATATCGGATCTTTCTCCAGGCACGTGGTACCAGGTCCGAATAACAGCTAACAATGAAGCGGGCAGCGTCACTACTACATATAATTATGCTACTAAAAATGAGGATGGCAGTAAGTATTTTGCTTTGTTTCTTTTTAGATCAAAAAAACATTTTCTCATTCTGCTAACACAAACCGCGGCTTTTAAAATTTAGAACGAAAGGCAGAGAACAGAGTGTCATTCTCTTTGCTTATGAAAAATATATATTTTTTTAGTCTCCATTGAGATTCCTTATTTTATTTATAATATTTATTTAATATGAATTAATGAAATTAAGAATTGTATCCATTTATCTTTCGTTTTAAGACTTTTTTTATAATTTTCCAGGTGAAATCGGCCCGCCATCAGATTTATTTGACTTGAACATGCTAGTCATAGTGTTCAGTTCTATCTTGCTCGCTGTGTGCCTCGTATGCTGTGTATACATATTGGTTAAACGACAAAGGTAAAGTAAATAATAAATAAATTATTGAAGATGTTAAGTTCAAATCCTTAGCGAACACGTAAAAAGGTTACGAAAGTTAAAAACATAATAATTGTTAAAAACACTGTACTTCCCCCAACAATTATTATTTATTTTAATATTATTAAATAAAACGTATTATTCCTCATTCAATATACTTTTGAAAAACATGAGTTTTTTTTTTCAATTTTCAGAACAGTGACTTTCACGGAATACCGTGATTCTATAACAGTCGACAAATCAGAGAGCGGGAACATAACAGCTAACACGTCTCACAGCAATCTCGCCAACGTGAAAGAGAATGCCATAAACACGCAGAATAGAATATACAGCGCTCCGATACATGTCAGAAATAATAGTAAACATGGTAATTATTTTTCTGTTAATAATTACTAAATAATGAAGAATAAAAGAGTGACTTATTTATAAGCCACTAGGTTCCCTCTAATTTCTCTGTAAAAATAATAAATTACACCTTCACATTATTTCCAGAGTTATACGAAATAAGTCCATACGCTCAATTTGCTGTTGGTTTCCGTACATTCGGTCACGTGGAGAACCAGGACCTGCCGAGCCGACACTTGAAGCAGAGATATGATACAGGTATGTATTTTTTTTTTTTTAGGTTCACGCTGTATCTCGCACACAGGGGGGTACGCAGAGGGAACCTAGTGTTAAGATACTCCGTTCCCCAGTTTCTGCCGAATTCTGGAGGTATTGCGGCGGAACTCAACGCCGCGCCTTGCCTCGACACCGGACCTAAGAAATGAAAATATTAAATATTTCATATAAAATTCAATTAAAAAAGAACGAAGTAACTTTTAATACAAAAAAGCAAGGTAAGGCAAGATAGGATATAAAATTAATTGTCTTATGATCAGTAGCTAAGCACATTTTGTAATATACCTTTAGACATTTTGACGTCACATTATATTTAATATACTTTTTTTTTACTTTAAAGTTTTACGTTTATTATACGTTTACTTTAAAGTTATTTGTAGAGACAGAAAGTGTGTGGATACAAATACATTATATTTTTACAGAAACAAGCTTTCAAATATGTTCAGAATCAGAAGACAGCGACAGCATATCGAAGTCCACGTTGAAGAGTATGCCAAGAAGTAAGTATTAACAGATTAGGAAATTATTATTCAGTAAATAAATAATATGATATTTTGGACAATAAAGTATTTAGCTTACTTGGGGAAATAGGTTTTGCATTCAACACACTTAAAACATATATAATATAGGGTATCTGGGAACCTAAGACAAGACACCAGCTAAGAAATGAAAATATTAAATATTTCATTAGAGTAGAGAGAGAGACTTCAGTAGAGTACCTAATATTGTTTATTTTTTATTTCAGAGGCGTGTAGAACACCACATCACAGGTAGTTGAATTCTTTAAAATAAATTATGAAAATTATTGTAAATTTACTTTGTAAAAAGTCATGTTTCATTCCAAATAATATTGTATTGTAATGACTGTATTGATTTTTAAATTATTGAATTTGTATCGGCTATGTATGTGTATTATAGATTTTAATCCCTTTATAAAGAGGATTATCTATTTTTTTTATTTTTACAATTCTTTAAGTAAATTATTTATATAAAAATATTGGCAAAAGTCAAAACTTAACTTTAAAAATGTTGATTTTTTGAATCTTTATCCTTGTTATTGTTTATTTTAGTGGGTACAACACTTATTATATGAAGCTTTATAATATTTTAAAGTTTTATTCACGCACTTATAAATATATAAAAATACTAGTTTCTTACAAAAAATTGGGACGTTATTTGAGTAAGCATCTATAAGATGGTATCACGGGTTCAGATCCGTGCCAAGCCGTAGAACGGAGTGTCTTAACACTAAATATCTCCGCTTATTATTAATTAAAATAAAAAATGAAGTTCAATTTTTTATATGTTATATCTATATTTTATATATAATATATAAGCTTTTTCATAATCTACTCATACAAACATACAGATAATGTAAATATTTTATTGTATATATTCACTTTACGCGTCTGTCCGTAAGTAATAAATAGCCGATGTAGGTAAACCTTTTTCAGTATACTATAAAATACTCATACAGTACGGACGATGAGTCCTGGCCAACCTGAAGTTAGCTAGTTAGTTAATAGACAGAGAGGTGCGCAAATTTCATTTTAATTTCTGACTTTGATTATTTTGCGCAAACGTTTAGGGAATTCCTAAACGTTTATCAGGGCGACTACGATTTGTCGGCCGTACTATACTTTACATAAAATACACAACTTTGCTTATTCTATGATTCTAGTCATCAGACTTTCGTCCTCTACAGTATTGTTTTCCAATACAATCAGTATTTGAATATATAAATTTTCCTTTTTACAAGACTTTACAAGACTATGTAAGGAATAAGAAAACAAATAATATAATAATTATTTTATGAATGATTGGTTATGAATAGTTTGTTGATTTTAAAACTAATGATAATCAAAACCTATTAAATTGTTAAATAAATTAATAGTTTTAAAAACTAAAATACACGCTTTGTTCAACGGGTCACATTAAGAAAAACTTATGAAATAATAAGCACAAACTTGACATGTTCACTAGTAGGCAGTCCAAGGTTCTATCAGCCACCTTCCAATTCCATCATCAAACCAGCTTGATGGTACCATAATATTATATTGTCATATTGTGTCATTTAATACGCATGTAATCGCTAAATTTCATTATGGTACAACCATTGGTAGTACGTACAATTCAGATTGTTAGATTTTATTATATAGATACAAGTCGACATAATAAAAGCATCTTTAAAAAGGAGAAACGTGAGATATTTAGCTTAAAAAGCAAAAATTTTAAAAATCATATCCTCGAGGACGAAAGCAAATTTACATTATATATATTACACTTTATTCATCACACACACGCAGAATAAAAGTGACCTAACTCAAAGTATCTGCAAAATCGCCCCTAATTATCTTAAAACTAACCACAAAGTATCCTATTCTTATTGGAATTGGTGATTTCCCACAAATTGCAAATTTTTGAGTTTGGCCATTTTGATTCTAAGTTACGATAAATAAATAAATTGTTGTAATGTATAGTATTTAATATTAAACAATTAAAAAATATTGTGTTAGGTCAGTTTTATAATAAAGCGAATTTAAATTCGCAAGAAGACTGATATGATCATGTATTTATGTTTCTACAATTTTAATTTAGAATGAATAAATAAATGTTAGATTTATTTTTGTGTTTTATTACGAAATATTTATTCTTTTAAGGAGTTTTATTTTATATGTTAATTTCTATATTTATTGTACAAAAATTAAAAGAGCATCTGTTACAGCCAGGGTTTATCCCAAGACCCTAAATTCTGCTAAATAGATTCAAATTGAGAAAGTATTAGTAACACTAGATTCTCACACTGAAAATTGGAAGAAAAGCATAAAATTACGAAAAAACTATAAAAATAAAACACAATAATGGGACAATAATTGTTTATTTTCACCAAATATCAATTACATACGCAAACTTTACCTAAACACATTATAATATAACATTTTTCGAAAAGATCTACCATCACACGCCGTTAGGAGTCATCTTACCCAAGAAACTCTACTCAGGAGTCAAAATTACACAAGTGACCCCTAAGGTAACTGCCTAGTAACCGCAGCGACCCCAAAACGACCCCTAACCCCGTTGTCAGTAACTGGACTATATATTTGATAAATACATCGATATACAAGGATTTCTATTATAACTTCAAAAGCGAAGAATTATATTATATATTTTGTAGTATTTAATTTGGGATATGTAGAAACTACTATTATATACCAAGCTTATATAACTAACATTTATTTATTTTATTATCCGTGCATCTAAATCCGCATATTATAGATTATTTATGATATAATTAATGATAATATTATACTTCTGCTGATTTTTTTTATAAAATCAAATGTTTTTGTTTATCTTATAAATCATATCAAAAGAACATCACAATGAAAAAATCTAATATTTGTAATTAAATACCTATAATATGCGGTTACACTATACTATATAATTATGGGTGATGCGTTTTACATGTCCTTTTACTACAAAAAAATATAAAGAGAAAAATAAAAAAAATCAAAGCTCAAAACGAAAAAATTTTCACCCTTAAAATTGAAAAAAAAATCGAGGAACATCTACATAATATACATATATAAATATATACTGTATATAGATATTATTTCAGTAAAAAAATAATAAGTTAATTAAAATATTATTATTTACCTAACTACGTTACATTGATCAACTTTATAATAATATATTTTCTGGGGTACCTTGTGAATAGAATTGATAAAAAAAACTATTTCAAAATGGCGGCTTAGCTATTCAATAGAAAAAATTGAAAAAAAAATCATCACTAATGATTATTTTAATAAAATCATATTTTACACGTTATTTATTGACTTATAGTTTATAATACACTTATTATTTTTTAATAATCGTTCTTTTTTAATTAATAATTGAATCTAAAATTTACAATGAAAAAGCCGGTCTTATAAAATAGTTCAAGAACACAGTGAATAGGATTTGCATTTCAGTCGATTTTAAAGAGAGAAACTTTACAAAAAATCGATTATTTCGTATATTTTCAAGCTTTTGGACTAGGGCTGTACATTAATATAAAAAGCTGCTAAGAAAACATTTACTTTTATTTAAGTGGACGTGGATTTTTGTCAGCCCTCGGAATATTTAAAATTGTTTTTTTTTTAACTATCGATATGCATTTAAAACATTAGTCTTATACATTTATTATATTACGTTAGAAAGTAAATTTCGTATCAAAAATTCGAAACAGGAATCGATCCCACGATATTCGACATTCACTTTGTGTGATATGTTAGAATACTAAACAGTATTGTCAGAATTCGCTTCAATAATTAATCGTTAAAATGTCTTTTTCAAGGAAAATTGTTAAAATTTCACTTTAAAGACATCTGTTTATACTTTGGACACTTAAAACATCGATTCGAAAAATCGATTAATAAAAAAAATCATGTGAATCGATTAGAAATCGATAGATTAGATTTTTTATTAAAAAAATCGCAAGTTATTTATATTTCACTACAAATATTCAAGCATATTGGATTTTTTAAAAATAATAAGCCAGTTGTTTCTTTAATAGTGGGCACCAGGCTTTAGATATTCTTTCATGCATCAATAAACTGTATTTATCTGTATAAAAAAATCTCAATTCCAATATAAAAAAGCTTCTTTCAATTCAATTTTATTATTGCTGCTATTGAAGTTTCAAAAACAAATAAAAAAAAGTGCACAGTACTGTCGACGAGTTGCATATGGCTGGCTGCACAGATTTGGGTTTAGGATGTTTTTTTTAACTTTTGATTATTTTGTTCTCGAGTAAGCAATGCACAAACGTTCAGAAAGCCTAACTTCAAAGCGGCCACGACCCCTCGACCGTACTATATTTCCGTTTGATTTAAGTCCAATTAATTTTATATTTTTATATTATGTATATAAAACAGGCACTACAGTCAAAGCCGCGTGTGGACGTTAGTTAAAAAGGGAAGGCAGTTCAAATACTTTTGTAATTCTTCAAGCAAATATGTATATGTCAAAAGTTTATTATATTTTAGTCGAAATATTAAAAACGTGAAAATTGATCACAATTTTTTTAAAGTATAAAATGGAGATGTGATAAAAAAAATATTATAGGGAAAACAAATTAATATACACTTAAGAGTGTAAACGTTTTCTATATAAATGAAAATACAACCGTCGCGTTAACAGTCCCACGGCCACAGCACTTCAAAATGTGTATACGTTTTCTAAAAAACCATAACTTATACATATTTGCTTTAGAAACTATATAGAATGGACATTTAATGG
The DNA here is from genome assembly GCA_016802625.1 of Heliconius numata. Lineage (NCBI taxonomy): Eukaryota > Metazoa > Arthropoda > Insecta > Lepidoptera > Nymphalidae > Heliconius > Heliconius numata. The sequence goes on along the minus strand of JAEBDU010012496.1, from coordinate 29,666 downwards.
GCTTATCATCTAACATTCGAGTATAATAACATTAATAAATCAATAATTCTGCTATTTTAGCGTATTTTTGGTGCAGAACGATCATTGCAGAATTTATTTCGGCGTAGTGTTGCACCTCTCTTTATTTGCTCCATTAGTGATGTATGGCAGACTCTTGGGTCGGGCTGAAATTATAATATACATATCAATGTTGATATATATATACGTGTCAGTCACGTGTATGTATGTGTAATGCGTACTTGCATGTTTGCATATGTTAAGTCAATATGTATATATTTATTTTAAAAAGTAGTAAAACAGTACACTTATGTATGATAAGGTCCTTTAAGTGGGATTCACCTGAGATTGGCCTCTATATATTCCAACAACGCACAGATTTGAAGGAAAATGAAAATAATAAACATTTCAGTACCACGAGTGGAAATCGAAGCCACAACAATGGCACGCTTGTGCCCCTGTATCACGACTGGCCTCAATTGACAAGAAGCTTATGTTATTGAATTTTATATAAGAAAAATCAATAAATGTATATATGAGATAGATTACGTAATAAACGATCAGAAAATATTAGTTGTAGTTCTTAAGTGGTTCATTTCTTTTTTCTCAAATAGAGATATTTATTTTTCTTATAAAAAAAATATCAATTGTGTGTGTGCGTGTATGTGTGTGTTACCTGCGCGTGTGCATTGATCCGGTCTCGTACGACGTTAGCGCGCGAGTGTTGCGCGTGCGCGTGCTGCCGCCGCTGCAACGTCGCCGACAGCTTGTCGAGGAACGCGGGCGCCGCCACCGACACTGCCGCTGTGCCTGGCGGGTAGCAAGTACACGGGGTAGGTTAGTTGATTGTAAAGAAAGATGAAGCTATGGCTATTGTACAGTTCTTTAAATATAAATATTTAAAATATGAGGGAATAAGTTAATGTAATATATTTTTTTATTTTTACTTAAACACATGATAAAGATATATATTTAATGGGTTTAAAATAATTTAATTATTAAAATCATATTCTATATGTTGCTTATACATAAATCACATAGATATCACATAAACTTTTAAACAATCTTTCAAATTATAATAAAAAATCCGATACCCATAGCAGGGGAGACAGCGGGAATCTAGAGTAGACACTCCGTTCCCCACTTTCCACCGAATTTTTCGAGGCATTACGTGTTGAGTGGTGCAACTCAACGCCGGGCTTTTTGCCTTAATGGCAGAGCGAAGAAAGGAAAATATTCATAAATAATAATTCAGTCCCCCGAGTGCGAACCAAACCCACAACCATCGGGTTACAGTCACACTCTTGTGCTCCTGTGCGCAACGACAGCCTAACTAAAACAAATATAATAAACTAGTGCTACGTCCAGCTTCACCTGAATAGATTATATTAATTTGATATAACAACGTTGATAGCAAATATTTTACGATACACCTACCCTTTCCTTTAGCTTGTGTATCAGAACACGTGATACTTGATATAGTGCGTCGAGTTGTACGCGGAGACAGCTGAGGCGCTAGTTTAGCGCTTAAACTTGCTATGAGACCGCCATCTAGAAGAAAAAGGGAAAAGTGTACATTAAATAATGTGTAAAAATTTATGATACCATTATAGAATAGAATAGAATAGAGTATACTTTATTGCACACATAAAAGAAATATATACAAAGAACAACACAAATAAAATTGAAAGAAAAACACGTATGCAAAGGCGGTCTTATTGCTTTAAGCAATCTCTACCAGACAACCTTTGAAACATTACGGATAAATTGTAATGAGGAGAAAGGGGACAACGTCTCAGTGCAAATTTTATGAAATATAATTAAATAATATATAATAAAATAAGTCAATAATATAAGTCAATAATATAAAAATAAACTTACATAAAAAGTGTTTAATGTTTATATACTTTACACATACATACATACAGATATTTTTATTAAACACTAGCGGCCCGCTCGCGGTTACACCCGCGTGAACTAAGTTATTATTAATTTCTATCTCCATGGCTACGTCCTAGTGACGTCTATGCAAAATTTGAGACTCCTAGCATTTGTAGTAACGAAGTTTCATACAAACTTTCGACCCCAAAAACAACCCCTTAGAAGTTGAATATTGCAAATTCCCGTCTTAGCGAGCACCTACGTCCTATAAGTAACTCCTATGCAAAATTTGAGACTCCTAGCACATGTGGTTTCTGAGATTTCGTGATGAGTGAGTGACCTTTCGATTTTATATATGTAGATAATTATGCTTAATATTATTGTCATGTAATGACATTTTTATTGCGATATTCGTATACCTAGCGACAACATTTACTCCGATTAAACTTTTTTTAAGGAAATGTTTTTATTAAGTCTTTGGTTAACCTTTGAAATTAGATAAAAAAATTAAAAGAACGATATTAATATTTATTCTATAACATTTCACATCACGTCACGTCACATGTCAAGCCACATGTCACGTCACATCACGTCACGATTCACGAGTTATCACATTGTACTCACGTTCAACGTGATGCCGCTCCGCACTGTGCGACCTCGCCGCCAGTCGCCTCGCCAGAGGTCCGGGGGAGAGCGTGGGTTGTGCGTAGATCCCCTTGCCCTGGGACTGGGATTGTGGGTATTTCTCCTGTTGGAGCTTAAATCCTGGAAAAATTGCATACAGTGTAAATTTATTAGTTTGTTTTCGATGCAATGATAAATACTATATAACATTTTACAAAAAAAAAAATATTGGAAACGTATAAAAAAAAGTTATCGAGATGTGAAACCGCCGTTAACCGTTCTCATTAAGAAAGTTATTATTAAATTTCAACTTTCTAATAAACAATTTTTGTTTCGACGTTTTTAGATTTATAGAGTTTTACACTATTGCGTGATACAAAAGGTCCACTAAAAAGATGATACATGATACAAAAGAACTATCACGTACACAACAGTTGGAAATTTAAAAAAATCATATTATTCAAGAAAATTGGAGCATATGCTTATTTATTGAAAATCACTAAACATACAAGTAAACGAAATGAATAGGTATCGAGATCTCCTCTCCATAAACCACTGTGGATTTGTCGATTAAGTTACACCTGTACACATAAAAATCTCTCACCTGTCTGTCCATAATGGGAATCGCTATTAACTCGCGGTCCAAAACTAGAGAAAGTCGTAGTTTCTCCATAACTTGGGGTCGATGGTGTCGAACCATGTGGTGACCCCTTGGTTTCACCGTAGATACTTCCTAATGGGAGAAAATGTTAGTTATGAATAAATTGTTGTTTTTTTACAGCAGAGCAGAGTAAGCAAAGACAACCTTGCCATGACACTCCGTTTTTCACTTTCTAAAGAATTCTGGAGGCATTGCGTATTAAGTGGCGGAAATCCACGACGCTTTGCCTCGAAACCAGAACGAATTTAGTTAAGAATGTAACAATTAATTAAAATGATGACTTACCAGAGTTACTTCCATACAGATCATTATTCGAACTGTTCAAGCTGTTCTTTCTCAGGAACATAGAATTTTCTACGTACACATTGTATTTGTTCGTCTGTCCGTATATAGGGTTTAAACTTCCCGAGTTGTTTAAACTTGTTGTTGATGAAAAATTTGTTTTCGCTTGTTGGAATGTACTCAATTGATTAAGGTTTTGATTATTTTGATTTGGGTTTTGGTTCAGATTTTGATTTTGACCTGGAATTTGATTTTGATTTTGCATTCGACGGACGAGTCCAGGTGAGGCGGGCATGTGTTTTAATTCAGTTAACTGTTTCACTGTTTCCGCAACGTTTATTCCTTGAACTGAAAAAATAATAGTAGACAAAATAATTTTCTAAATAAACATATGAAACAGTGTATTTTGCACATAAGGTTCTTAATTCCAATTAGCGCCTGTGGTAATTTAATAAAATTAAAAATCAGCTTCAAACCTTATCTCGCACACAGCAGAGTAAGCAGAAATAACAATCGTTCCCCACTTTCCGACGAATTCTGGAGGTATTGCGTGTTGAGTGGGTGAACTCAACGCCAGGCTTTAGTTATATTAAATATTAAAAAGTCTCTAAAAACTTCAATATGATTATAAAAATTATTTATTTTTTAACTTTTTGATCTAACACTAGCATTTGCTGGTCCTTTTCTACACCATAGCGTTCAATGTTTGCATCGAATTCAATCGAAATGGAAAAAAGTAAATGTAATGCATTTTTGCGGCACGTATCGATCTATCAAATTAAGACACTTTAAAAATAAGAGTAGGTAATAGGTTACCTGAATTAGTTTCATTTTCTGGCTGTAGGAGGAACGCGGGTGGCGGCGGCAAGTTATCAGCGTCGGTCGTTACGGGAGTGTTTTGAACGTTCTATAATATAAATGTATGTTATTTTGGAGTCACAGGCTCGATTACGCAATTTTAGTAGCGATTTCAGACCGATGTGGCACAAAGGGACATCGTCAGGCTGTAAACGCAATGCTTGTGAGTTCAATCCCCTTCATTCTTTTAAATAAGATCTTTGGTAGGCTACACCCAGTCTGTCTATCGTTCTTACAAAAAATAACAAATAAATATTTTCCTTTAAATATATTACAATAATTTAATCAAATTTTTAAAATCCTTTTGAATACTACACATTTAGTATGAAATAGAAAATCAACTATAAAATGCTCTCATGGAAAGTATTGTACCCGGAAAAATAAAAAAAATACTTAAAACAAACGAGATTCAAACTGGTTACCTGCTGGTACGGCGGTCTCTGCGGTCGTGATATCGACGACGAACGTCTCACAGGCGGCGGGGGCTTACCCACTGAGCTCGAAGAACCACGACGCGACCAGACTGATGCTGAAAATATAAAAAATAATAATAATAGTAACAAATCGCTATAATATTTTAAAACGTTAAAGCTTATATATAGAGCGAGAGAGTTTATAATTGATATAAACAAACTTTAAATAATAATAAGTCTTCACATTCAAAAATATATTATTTTCAATTTCCCCGGTAGGCGCGGCGTTGAGTTCCGCAATGTTTTGAAAATTTATCGAATTTACACTAATATAGCTTATAAATCTGAATAACACAGAGGCTACAATTTATAAAAACATTTGGTATAATTTGGTTATAATTATAATATAATAAAAAGTTTAGGCGGGAGAGGCCGCATTGGAATCGCCGGTATTAAAAATAAATAAATTTAAACTTATGCATACTACTTACGAATATATTTTATACATACAAAATACAAACAATACTATAATCAATCACATTTTACCAACCTGACATGGAAACCGGTCGCTTCTTAGGGACAGCGGGTTTCTTCCCGATTGTGGCAAACGTCGGCGATTCTATAGCTTCGTCTAAAGATCTAACAGCTTCTTCTAAGCTACCGAGCGATATTGAGAAGTTCTCTCGAGCGGTGGCTATCGATTCATCTCTTCGTAATGTCACGATCTCAGATTCCACTGGTTTATAAATAAATAGCATGCAAGCCAAAAAACAACTTAGCAAAACAAATAAAATAAAAAAATGGGTATAAAAAATGTAAAAAAAATAAATATAAGAGATGTTTTGTCCGGGATTTGCATTATGAATACTGTATACAAGTTTGTAAGAAGTTTCATGTAATTTTTACACAAACATTTAATCAATAACTTTACAAAAAATATATTATTTGTATCTAGGAAATATTATCACCAAATGTACACAGCATTTAGTAGAAAATGGATATCCCAAAATCATATCCTATCAAAATTGGTTCCAATTAAGGGGGAAAAAATAAAGATATAAAAAATCTATATAAACAGATAGCCTCAAAAACAAACAAACACACAATAAACAATTCCTAACAAACTAGATATATCTTACCATCAGGATGTTGCACCAAATGCGGATGCGCGTGGTCCTCATTAGCGAAGGCGCCTTGACTTCCGTATCCACTTGAAGATTCTAGCGAGGATTCGCTTGCACTGCTTTCTGAGCAAACCTGAAAAAAAAACAATTGGAGTTTTAGCTTCATGCTGTGATACCAGTGTAGAGACACTCCGTTCCCCACGCACCAGCCAATTTACGAGACATTGGGAGCTCAGAGGCGGAGCTCATAGCCTCACTAGAGAGAATGAAAATAATTTCATTCTCCGAGTGGAAATGCAACCTATAACCAATTACGTCACGTACGTACAGTTACTTCATATTTATAAAAATATTGTATTGTCATCAGATTTCAGCAGGGGTACTAATTTTCAAGCAGAATAGACTAAAACGTAAAATTGTTTTACATTGATAGATAAAGATAACAAAAGCGTGTTTGATAAGAAAGCAAAATACAATTTTGGAATGCATAAAACACATACTCGTGATTATTAAATCGTCTTAACCAAACTAGGGAAACATATATATGTATACTTAGAATAAAATAACATCAAATTAGAACAGCAATCGCGTTAAGATGGAAACCCGATGACGTGATTGTAATTTTATTACCGTTTCTATGGAGAAGGTGACGAAACATGCATGATTTTCGTAATATGCGTGTTAATTGTGTGCGCAACATGACTAAAAATCATAACCAATTAATAACATAGTGCAAAAACAAAAAATAATAACATAGCTAAGATTTAAATCTCGGAAGTTTTAAAGCAAGAAAAATTTTAATATAAAAAATTCTTTAAGAAATTAAAGACATGCCCAAGAGTTGTTTTTGTTAACTTGGACTTCCTGGCAACATAACGTAAGGGTCATTTTTATTTCAGTTTTATGATATAAAAAATATTACAGTTCTATGTTATAATTTGTTACTCTAATCTAAATAAGCGTCGAGCATAACTAGAAAACACCTTGATATCTTGCTAAATACACTGTTTCTTGTTAAAAAATATTAGACAGAAGATGGTAGCTGAAAATTCTAAAACAACTGATGATAAAAAAAACTGACACGTGTAAAAAAACGTATTTGCAGCGTTATGACTACGACCTTTTCGTTTTCTTCCCTTACCTAAGATACGAAATAGATTTTGGAAGCCCAAAAGAATAAAAAATAGATTTTACTGTCCAAGTAAATTATAATTTTAAGAAATTTTAAAAAGTAAAAGCCCAAAGGAACATGTAGGTTACCTCTGACTCCAACACAAGATGTGTAAGTCATTTTTAATGACTTAAGAAATATTTAAATAACAAATTTCGACACATATGTACCCATCTTAAAATAATAATAATGATTACAATAATTATAATAATATAAGAGCCAATTGTTATGTGAACCGAATATAAATTGCACACGCGTAATTATAATACATGTTTATATTTTAGTTTTCTTTGATGCCCAGAACAATGGGTTTTCCGTACTTCGGAAGTGATGTAGCTGATATAGCACCTTTTGATACTTCATTGAAATTTGCAAGGGAATATTTGTTTTAGTACATAAATAAATAAAAATTTTAAGTTTCAGTCCAGCAAATTCTTAGATAAAATTATAGTTTAATTTTAGTTTAAAATTTCCTAAAATAAAATAAATTAATTAAAAAAATGTGTTTTTTAACCCGCGTGTAGCACGAGGAGCAGAGGAACTTAACGCGGATATTTTACTAAAAATACCAAACAATGAAAAAATATAAATGATGCCAGTCGTTGCACAGGGGCACAAGCGTGTGACAGTAAACGCGACAGGTTGCGAGTTCGATCGAATATCTGTCAGTTGGTGTCGACGCAACCGCCTATCCTGCTAAATGCGGGATACAGCGTGAAGCTCAAAAAAAAAGGAAATAAATGAATACACAAAAGGACCAAGCTACACAAATCAAGTATACGCCATAACTGAATGGCACGCAATATAACCGCGAAGTTTACAACCCGCGTCGAATGCGCCTCAGTCGCTCGACCAACCTGCACCGGCCAATGCGTTAATTATGCACAGTGCTAAAGCTGCGATATTACATATTTTGTAAGTGAATTCCATTTATATTATGTTATGATAGATTTAAATAATGGTTTTTTTTTTATTTAGGAATAGATATATGGGGTCATATGTTCAAATCTGTGCTGTGTACGTTTTTTTTAGATTAAGGATTAGTACAAGTACTAAAATTATGTTATGAGAATTAAGTCGTGTGATAATGTGTAGATCATCTTGTAAGTAGAAAATGAATATTAAAAATAATAATAATAATTTAAAGATTTGAGATTGAGTTTGTAAACGTATTTTGCACCATTTTAAAATATTATTTCCACAATCGGGAATATATTTTTCAATTAATTTTAAATTTTGACGGATATTAAATTTAAACAATAAAAAAAATCATCAATGTGTTCAAATCTCGCTAAATACTAAGTAATAAATATAATATTTATTTAGTTTTTTTTAAGTATATTTTCGCTCTGGTGTCGAGGCAACAACACGCAATGCTTCCAGAATTCAACAGAAAGTGGGCAACGAAGTGCCTTAAAACTAGGTTCCTTGTGCCTGCCTGGATACAGCGTGAAGCTCATTTAATAATTTGATTTTATTCTTTTTGTAGAATTTCAGCCTTATTATGTAAAATATGACAATTTTAATACGCTTGATTTCATTTAAGAAGTATTTCTTATATTTCTTAATTCATTGAATTCTTATAACTAACAAAATGTACTTTGTATAGTATAGTACAGGCAACAGGCACAGTCATTGTCATAAAAATTTAATCAATAATAGCTAAAAGGCATTAAGAATTCTACGAATGTTCTTTTAATATATATTCAGTAGGTAATAAAAAAACGAATTTTCATGTCAAAAGTAGAGAACAGAGTGAATTACAAATAGTAATTAGTTCTCTTTGCCTACTTCGCAAAAGATAAGATAAGAATTTGAGTACATTTTGAGTTTTAAAACGAATATTTGAAATTTTGTACATATTTACTGACTACCTTTCAAATCTATTGTTGATATTAGATAGCTAGTCTCCAGTCTAGACTAACATCAACAATAGTTGCTATTACCAACAAAATGACTACAATTAACGTTGTTCAACGAAATCTAAACAATTTGTGTGATACAAATAAACACCTAGATAAGATCAGAAAATCAAAAAAGATTTTCTGAGAATAGAAATTAATATTAGATTTTTTATTTTTCAGAGTCGCAGTATTGTATACTACTTTAGGATGGTAAGTTATTTACTTTTTTTAACTTTAAATTATAACTACAACGTGATGCAAAACGCTATAATGACATCGTAGGTTCGATATATTTATGTATTTCCAAATTAATTTCCGCCATGGAAAATAAAAAATATAATATATAACATGCATAAAAATCACAATATGATAATAAATGTTATCATTAATTAATTATTCTAAAATAATAATTCACTACAATATAATATTTTATTATTTATTACCTACTACTTTTATTCATTAAATCAAAAGTATATGCCAATATGACTAATATAATTTTTAATGGCACTTAGATACGCTACTAAACAGTATTTTAATTAGACTACGTAATATATCGATACAACAATATTAATCTATATGAAAAATTACCCCTTAATGTTTATTAATACTAATTATGATCTCTGAGTGCATTAATTATATTGTAGGTAATTAATTAAGAAAAGACATCTGACTGTAAGCGACGGTCGTGGGCTCGATTTTCACTCGAGGGTAATGAATTAATTACATTTCCTCAGTCTGGTATAACAACTAAGCGCAGCGTTAAGTTCCGCTACTTAACACGGAATATTTCGAAAATTGAAACGGGGTGCCTTAACACTAAGTTCCTCATGCCTACTCCGCTATACCAAACAAAAATAAACAAAATTACTTATGTTACATTTTTAATCAACAGTCCACGCGAATCGGAAAATGCGAAGGCTGTATACAAATCTGGCGAAATCCTAGATCAAAGTATGCCAATAACAATCGACAATATCAAGAGGAAATTAAAAGAGAGTGGAATATTCGACTGGCAGGACAAGAGATTGAGTGAACGCGAGAAAAAGGAGATGAGTAAACTCTTCGATGCAGTTGAAATTATGGTTAGTTTCGTTTTAAATAAATTAAGTAAAATGTATACTGAAAGATATAAATTCGCGGCGGGTGGACGTTTTACAGTGTTTTAACACTGGGTTCCCACTCTTTACACAGTTATGCGAAAATTAATATAGGTATAAATAATAACCAGTACCTACTACACCACATTGAATTTACAATATCAATTTAATAATATATATTTCAAAGACCACATCAAGAGCTCGTCAACCTTCGAACGTACAAAACATATTCACTTCGCTACGGCTCGTTGAAAGGGTTGTAAAGAAACAGTTGAAGGAAGGCCAATTGTCGGAATCGTTAGCAGCTAAGTTTAATTGGGATAAAATGTAAGTACGTATATAGATTTTTTTTTTCTAGTCTTAAGACATCCGTTATCAAAGCGAGGAATGGAATATATTAAAAATTCTAATCCTCGAGTGCAAATCGAACCCACTACCTATTGCGTTTACAGTCGCACGCTTGTGCCCCTGCGCTTTTACGGTGTATCCTTCATATAGCGGGAGAGACTGTGCTAGGACACTTTGTTCCCACTAAGATAAGCCAACAAGCGTACCCTAGTATGTGCGGAATACAGCGTGTAAGCTAACTAAACTCTGTTACTCTAATACAGCACATTAAAGATAAACAGTGATCCAATACATAATTATTAAAATTTCTTACAGAATCACACGAGCTAAACGAGAAAAACCATCATACTATTTGGACAAACAAACTAACATGAGAAAGTTTAATATAGAGTAAAGATTTAAAATAATGCACGTATTAGAATTTAATGCAGTTAATACAGATAGAAATGCATTTAATTTTCATTAAATATACGGAACAGTATGCAATGTATGTAACTACAGGATTGGAACATAAAATATATCAGAGAGACCACAGGTTTAGGAGTACCCTCGGGTATAATAACGGATTTAACGGTCGCCCTCGTCGAACGCCGCGATTTGTATACTAGAGTACTAGTAGAAATTAAAATAATTCAATGAAGTTCATTATTCACTACCCCGAGTGGGTATTGAATCCACAACCGTCGCGTTTTCAGATAGACGCTGTCATTCATCACATTTACTTATTGTGGTTTAACAGCTATAGTAAAGTTATTTTCGTGTGGTAAAAACAATATTTTAAGCAACGAGTGTCTATTAATTTTAAATGAAATGTTTTTTTAATAATGTATTATTTAGATAATAAAATTTAATTTTAACAAGTTTTTATGTTTTTATTTGTAAGAATTTTTAAGATTATAAATTTTTTCATATAAAATGTACGGATATTGCGAAAAAAATTAGTAATAATAGATATAATTCAGCATTCTCCTTACCTTAGTGCATATAATTAAATAGACATATAAGATAAGTATTTCTTACCTTCTCTTGATGTGGAAATTCAGCATTATGTTGTTGGGCTCTCGACGCAGCCAATGTCGCCAATTCTGACATATTCACGTATAAAGCTTGCGGCACTTCTGTATTAAAAAAAATTATTAATTAATAAATCATGATAAAATTAGTAAATAAAAATAGTTATGTATTTTTTCAGCTACAAACGGTGGAACCGAATGAAAACTAGTGTTAAGACACTCTGTTTCCCAATTCTCACCCATTTTTTAAGACATTATGAAACTTAAACACACCTTTAGCAAGATGCGGTGGTAGAGACGACGGTTTGTTAGCTTTAAACTCCATATTGGCTGTGTTTGCGTTGGTCTTCGCTGGGACCGATGGTCTTTCTAGTGATGAACATCTCTGAATGAAAAAAAAAAAAAATTATTGTATACATTTTTTTACACATAATAAGAACTTTCCAAGAAAGATAGACCTTAAACAAATTTTAAATAAATTCATGAAGAATTTAGCTAATGTATTTTTTATTGAAATGTCTAAATTAAAATAATTACAATTAACAAACAAAAAAGACAGAGGTCAGTCGTGGCACAGAGGCACAAGCTTCGTCTCCCATTCGGAGAAATTAACTATTTAATATTTTAATTTTTTCGCAGTTGTCGTTTCATACAAAATGAGTGCTTACGTTCACAAACTTAACTTTGTCAACTTTAAATTTTACTTCCCGTTAACATACAATTCAAAAATTGGAAACCCTCGGTATGCGAGGCTAACTAGCTGGGTTTTTTTATTAAAGCGTGTTGAAAACAATCTTACCGTAGGCAAAGGTGGTCTGGCGTAAATAGTTTCTCTAGTAGTTTCTGTGAAGGTATTGACGCTGAGAGCTGGACGAGGATGACCACGTTCTGTTCCTATATATAGAATAAAAATATAATGTAGGACACTAATAATATATATTAGTAAACAAAATTGTTTATTTTGTGTTTTAGGGGTTGACGGAGAGACTCTAAAATATTTAGCCACTCCTACGTTAAAAGGCAGTAGACTATAAACGTAACGTATGTAATGAGATGTTTTCTATTCCTCACTCTGGAATCTGGTAAAAAGACAAAGCGAGGTGTTGAGTTACGCTACTCAACATGCAATATCTCAAAAATTGAACAGTGCTTAAAGAACAGAGTATCTCAACATTGGGGTTCTCTCTGGCTACCTTGCTATATGTGGGATGGAACGGTTGGTGGTCACTAACCTGCTGATATAGTATGGGGCCTTCCCCCCATTATAGCCGAGGCTGCTCGTTCGAATTGCGCCGTATCTTTCAAATCTGGCCACGTAGCTGAAGCTGTGAAACATTGGATATGAAAAAAAAACAGTCACAGCCAATAAAATTCTTTTTTTTATTTTAGGATGAGTTCGATTCCTACTTTAGGGTATGAATTATTTTGATTCCCTCGGTAACGAGACAAAGCACGGCGTTGAGTTCCGCCACTCACTTAACACGCAATACCTCGAGAACTGAGCGGAAAGTGGAGAACGAAAGTGTCTTAATCATAAATGGAGTGTACTGGGTTCCTAGGTTCCCTATGCCCGCTGTGTATACAGTTGAAACCAAAAAAATATATTATAATAATAACATTTATATATAAATACCCCATTTTATATTACTCACCGACGGTCGACATAACATCGTTATCTTCATTTATTTCATCTTCAATAGTTTTGGAAGGCGTCACACATTCGCTACTAACACTTTGATTATCTGACGCCTAAAATTATAAAACAAAATAGTAATTAGGTATAATACGGTCCACGAGTCTTGACCGCTTTGAAGTTCTTGACTGTAGATGGCTGTACAAATTTTATTTTAATTTTTTTCACACTTTTGATTCTTCTTCTTCTTTTTTATTTCCCAAGTGTAAAATGTACAAATGTTCAGAAAATCTAACTTCAGGGCGGCCACGAATCGTCGACGGTATTGTAGAAAAAGAAGTGTCTTAACACTAAGTTATCTTACGGCGTGGAGAACCATCAACATTAAAAAAAATTAGAGAAAAAATAATTTAAATAAAAAAAAAACTTAATAATAATAAAAAAATTACATTATCATTATAGAGAGACGGCCGTTGGAGCGCGTCTTGAGAGCGGAATCCCGAATCACCGCTGCACACGCTCGCTATGCGCGCCGACTATTGAAAATAATAATAAAAAAAGGAAATGAAAACAAAATAAATAACATAAAAAATAAGAAAAAATAAATAAAACTAAAACAAATATAATGTAAAATATTTGATCTCTTCATCTTAAGAAGAGAAGAAATAAAAAACCACCATCGACGTTCTTCTCTAATTCCCTTACCTGCGACAATCCACGTAACGAGTCAGGCGCAGGTGCGGGCGTAGCACCCGACGACGCGCTGGATATGGGTGTCGAACAACTCACTGTTGATCCCGAAACACCTGGAAAATGTTAGAATACCTTCGAAAATATTATTCGTACAGTTTGATCCCCACTCGGGAAAATTAATTTACATTCTGTGATATTGTTCTGTGATGAAACAAAGTGCGGCGTTGTCATCCTCCACTCAATATTATTTATCAGGAGAAAGTGAGGAACACAATGTCGTAAGGCAAGATTCCATCTCCCTATCCTGCTATATGCGGAATTGTATAAGGCTGCATGGCCATAGGACTGCCTTTTTCTGTTTTTGTTTTATATCTCAAGTCTCTTTTTCCATTCTGCTGTAAAATCTCCCTACAGAGTTGATAACAACAAGAAAATCACAACAAGTATTGTATCATCTAATTACCATATAAATAAATAACTTAATAAAAGTTACCGTGCTGATCAGAACACTGGCTGGTCAATGAAGATATTGAAGTGAGAGAAGATTTCCTACTGCCGAGGCGAGACGACGCTGAAGGAGAATGTGGGGCAGAACCGGCCTCCCAGCCGCTGTAGCACGATTTTATATCGCAAATAACCTGAAATAAAGAAATTACAAAACGTTTTTATTCATTGAATGGAACCCTAAGCTGGATTAATTGCGTATATTTAATATTACATATTTTTGGAAACCTGACGTTTCGAATATTTTGCAGTAGACGGTAGTCACGGGTAGAGTGTGTAAATATATGTATTTAATCCAATTAAACCATAATTTGATTTTCATTTAAAATTTGAAAATACCATTTAAAATATGTAAAAATAGTTAAAATTAAAGAACTTATTACGTTTTTATTAAATCTTCATATATAAGAAAATCCTATAAAATCCTTCCTATAAAAGAAAAGGTCATCAATGTAAGAAAATATTATTTATTATTATTATTTTATTTTATTATTTTATTACTACCATTTAACAATACAAAAACTTAAGCTGTGTCCTGCAAAACTCTTCGCGAGTTTGACTGCAGGATCTCTATACATATGATTTAAATTACATTAATATTAGATCAAAATTAAACTAAGAAGTATTTTCTGTCAACTGTTCAATTAACAGTTGACAAAAAATACTCCCTAAGTTTAATTTTAAACCTCTTTAAGTTTGGCTCGCGGCGTATGTCCTCAGGCAAACCATTAAGCACATAGGGTACACGTTTTCTTAGGGTTCTGTCACCATAATAGTTGTGTACCCTAGGAACCTCGAATTTGCCTGCGGACATAGACCGCGTGTCATACTCATTATCGACTAATTTAAGGCCCAGGTCCCGATTGCTATGGTTATTAATGGCCAAAAGATATTTATGTTTTAAAGTTAACGGGAGTATTTTACAAATTTTAAATAATTTGGAATAATTACCTTTACAATTTTGTTTTGTTTTTTTATTTACTAGAAGTTTTAAAAATCTTAGCTGTAACGCTTCAAGCCTAATAATATGTGTTTTAAAAGCAAGACCATAGCAATCGAGAGCGTAGGCCATTGTCCATATTGATGCTCGATCTCTACCCTATGATGATATTCTACCCTACGATGATAATCTAAGTAGGTATATAGGCGACGAAATAACTTATGACCAAATACCAGGTTAGGAAATCTCATTTTTTTTATAACATAGAAAGAAGGGCTTTGTCTTAACACTATGTTCTCTCAGAGCGGGATACAGCTAATTTTGAATTTAACTTTTGTACAACCAGTCACATAGCAACAAATTTCGACGTCAAACTGTGTAATCCAAACCAGGAAAATCCAATTAATTTCGTTTTTCATTAGCCCGCTGACCGCAAAACCTATATGATATGATATGATGTAACACATACTATATCCTCCTCGTTATTAGAACTATATATATAATACCAAAAGAATTTTTTAATTCGAAACATTAGTTACTGAGATTAGCGGGTTTAACCAAATAAACTCTTATCTCTATATGAGTATAGAAGTATAAACAGATAGTAAATGATTAAAGCGTCATGAATTATATAAAAATGTGATCATCTATTCTAAATAAATTATTCGAATTTAGTATTTTCCTTTGCAATAACGGTTCAACGGAACAAAGTCGCAAGTAAAACCTATAGCAAAATATATAACCGTTTCCATACAAACCTGTAGACTGGCAGCTGGCAAGCTCCTCGGCTCTGACGTCTGTCTTGACAGTTGTTCCGTACCTTCTTGTAGATGACCGACTTCAGCTAACATTGCTACTTCGCTTTCCTGAAAGTATATATAATGTTTTAACATTTTTAAAGTGTTATTTCACACTTAGTTATTCCACACTTAGTTATTCCACACTTAATAAAAGAAAAATATTTATTTAGGAAACGTATAATTATTTGAGCGGGACTTGAACCCGCGCCACTTGAACGAGAAGAAATCCTTAAATCTATATATATAAAATCGAAAGGTCACTCACTCATCACAAAATCTCAGAAACTACATGTGTTAGGAACCTCAAATTTTGCATAGGAGTTATTTATAGGACGTAGATACTCGCTAAGACGGGAATTTGCAATATTCGACTTCTAAGGGGTTGTCTTTGGGGTTGAAAGTTTGTATGAAACTTCGTTACTACAAATGCTAGGAGTGTCAAATTTTGCATAGACGTCACTAGGACGTAGTCATGGAGACAAAAATTAATAATAACATAGTTCACGCGGGTGAAACCGCGAGCGGGCCGCTAGTATACAATAGTTTTAAGCATTTTTTAACTATTTTATGATTACCTTCCTTAATAAAAAAAATACTTACCACAACTGGACTAAGTAATGACACGAAATGACAGAAGCGACTCCTTTCCTCAATAAGCGCGGCTTTGACAGCCTTCTCTTCCATTTCTTCCAACTGTTGTTTTCTTTCTTGGACATCCTATTAAAAGGAGTGAATTTAGAAAATTAAAAAATAACAAACATTTTAAATTATACCTTGAAAGTGTAAACGCGACGGTTGTGGGTTCGATTCCCACTAGGGGAATAACATATTTATATTATTTTCATTGCCTGGCTCTGGCAACGAGGCAAAGCGCGGCGTTTAGTGCCGCCACTGAGCACGCAATGCCTCAAGGTAACTTATTTAATTATAGATACAAACTCTGGAGCTGATGAAATTTAATTATTAATTAAATTGTAAAACGCATAATAATAAGCAGTTCATATGTATAATTACCTAAATTTCTTTATTTTTACTTCGCAATAATACCAAACTATATTTTAAAATGAATAAGCTACCTACATATATCCTAACACTCATATTTATAACCCATTCTCAAGTTTGAGATCGATCTTGAGATGCCATTTTCATTCATACATTAGGTATTATCTATGAATTAATGCCATCTTAAGATCGCCCTCACGATCAATCAGAGTTGTGAGCGATTAATAAATACGGACCTGAGACTATAGTATAAAAAATGATAGTTTCGAGACGTATCCATACATACGTATATCACATTATACATTAAAAAAGATATCTCTAAAACCTACTTGCAAACACACATCAGCACGGCGTTTAACATCGGGCGTGGCACGCCTGGCCTTCCTTGCGTGTCTCTGGGCGTCTTGTACCCTCCTCCTTAGTTCCGCCCTGGCTCGCTTACATTCTCTCGCGTGTTCCCTACTTAGGGCACCCGAGCCGTTGCAGCCTTTACGCCACTCGTCAGCGCGATCCGCCAACGGAGTTACTAGGCGGTCCATTAAAGTGCTGAAATTGTATTTCAGATACAAGTTAACATAAGTTATTATAAGCGCAGTGTCACAACGGTTGTGGGTTTGATTCCCTTTGACTCAACAGCTCCAAGCTTTTTCCCGCTTAGCAGGCAGACGGAACCTAATAAGACATTCTGTTCCTCAACACAGCCCATTCAAGATATTGCGTGTTGAGTAGTGAAACTCTCAACGCCGCTCTCTATCTGCCAGAGCGATGAAATGAAAATAATTTAAATATAATAATCATTCCCAGGAGTTTGGACGGAACCTACAAGCGTCGAGAAAACACGCCACGGTGGCCTCTAACAATAAAAAAATATATAAATAAACAATTCTCATATTAACTTTAAAGTAAAAATATATAACTAATTAATAGTAAAAGGTAACCTTATAAACGTTTTCATCCGAGACTCTATCGCCCGGTGTCGCAGACATACTCTTGTGAGAGCGGTTCCAATTTCTTTTGTCGCTCCTGTAACAAACAAATAAAAAAAATATTAAACAAACTTATTTTAAATTAATACTTTATATAATTTAGTAACTAAGTATCTTTTTTTTGCTTCTAACTTTATCTCGCACATAGCAGACAAGGGAACCTGGGAATTTAAATCGATTCAGCCGTTTATGAGATTAGCGTACTTAAACGCACAAGCAAATAGAAAAACAAATAAGAAAAAAAAATTTTGGGTTGCATTACATGATATATGTATGAACGTTCCCAATAAAGGAGTCCATATAGACAGTGATCAGTTACTATGTTATTATATGTACTGTCCCCTAAGATTATTAAAACTTAGGTTAAAAATAAAGTAATATATACAACCTAATAAATACATACATATATACATACATGTATTTAAAATATCATATTACATACATTTACAGTAAAGACAAATGGAATAGAATCTATTGACATTTATAAGGACCGTGACCGTAACAGCGATAGGTCAAAATAGAGTTAGAAAAAAAATCGGTGACCTAATTTGGGAACAAACCGTCTAGGATAGTAGCATCTTCGCACTTTTCATTAACATAGTAGTGGATTCAATATCACTTGAATTGAAAAATTCTTGGATAATCCATGTATTAAGATTACAGACTATATTATAGCACGTTAATCGTTTCAGTATAAGCTACTGTCCCTGAATCAGTGTTGCCACACGCACTTACACATACTCCTACTTGCATTTATTTCTATTAGTATTCTATACCTACCTAATTTCTATGTTTTTTTTTTCGAATACAAAAGTTGTTGTTGTTTTCAATATTTACCTCATAGTATGTTATGAGAAAATGTTATTATTTAATTATATAAAAACATAATTTATGATGTAAAACATCATAGCACGGGTACAAAATAAAAATTCTGGCGTCAAAAGGTGATATCATTCTCAGCTTATACGCAGTTTCTGGGACTGTTGGGACCATAAATATTCTTGCAAATAATAAAAAAAGATCTAAACTAAACCTTTTAAATACGTCAATAATTCTTAACAAGTTTTTTATCACTTAACATGGTACCCCCATAGCAGGACAGGCACTGGACCTTAGTATCAAGACACTCCTTTCTTTCTTATGGCAGAAAGTGGGTGTTTAATAGCGAAATTTAACACCACGCTTTGTCTTAACGGAGAGGAGAAATGAAGATAATTAATTCATTCTCGAGAATCGAACCCACAACAATCGTGGATTGCAGTCAAACATTTTAGCACCGTGCGGATGGTCACAGCAAAAAAGATAACGAATGATAAAAATGGAACAAAACAAAAACATTGAAAAACGTTAAGAAGTCCTAACAAGAAATAATAATAAATTAAAAACTGGTATCAAAATCTTAGGAACGGTTAGGCTATTGAACTTTCTTGTAAACACCTGTTCTCGATCTGTATTTTAATGGAGTTTTAGTGATATCTCATCAATTTATCTTTCATTTTTACAGTAGATGAATAAACTAAACACGACGCCAGTCGTGGCGCAGTTAGTACCGTAACATACTCACTCAACGCGCAATGCCTCCAGAATTGTGCGTAATGTGGGGAACGGAAGAGTCATAATGGGAACGGAGTGTATTAACAGTGGGTTCTCTCTGCCTACAATGCTATGTGCGGAATACAGAATAAGCTGAAAATATAAAAAAGGTATACAGTTACAAGGTCCTGCACAGACGAAGACGATGTGGAGAGAATAGACAACAAAGAGTTTCCACTTGTTATTACCCAACGCTTATCAACGTAATACCTATAGTTATTAAAGAATCAAGTTGTTGGTGAAAAAGGAGAAACAAAATTATCTTAATCTTCTAATGTTAGGACATTCAACCTCACATCAATTGTAATAAGTATAACCATTGATATCCGAAAACCTTTATTAACCTTTTTATATTTTATCAAAACAAGCTTATACCTGCATAAGGTTAATGACAAAGAATCACATAAGCTGACAATAGACGCGATGGTAGTGGGTTCGATTACCACTTGGAATAACGTTGATATTTAAAAAAAAACATATTTCCCCAGTCTTCTTAGATAAAGATAAAGTCCGGCGTCCGTTCAGTCTGGTAAAGCATGTTGGGTTTCACAACTCAAAAAGTAATCTATAATATCCACTCATATCTACGTATAGCGGATTCCAGAAGCACTCTGTTATAATTACCATTCTGTGTTCTGGAGCAAATCGAAATCTGTTTCTCTCCTGGTCTTTACACCACCCCAATTTGTTATACATAGAAAGATTATGAGGTATCGTAAATTTAATCACATGCGCCTAAACCAAGCGAGACTACCCAAAACACAACGCAGATGCGTCGATTAGCACAAAATGGCGGAGAATATGTTCTCTTTAATTTAGGTTCCCCATAACTCGGCAAGAAAATGAGAAAACCGGCCAAGCGCGTACATTGTTGTAGGAGAAGTCCCTTAAATATTTATTCTGTTTTTTTTTATGTGAAAATGTCAACTGTCTATCTATCACAGTTCATAAGATATAGCCTGGTGACAGACAGACAGACAGACAGACGGACAGACGACCAGACGGTTTTGAAACTCAAAACACAATATTTCTAAAAATAAGCTAATAGTGGAGAACGGAGTGTCTCAACACTAAATTCTGTCTGCCAATCGGACAAAGCAAAGAAATCCATGAAACTGATGTAGATGTAAAACGTGATATATAAATCGAGTTATACCTGATTTACATGTTAGTCGATAAAAAGCTTTCAAATCGAATAGACTAGTTGAAGGAAGATGTTAGAGAAAATGAGTCACATTTTTGTTGTTATACTATTCAGTGCACTATACGCGGTGTCTGCAGGTAATTATTTTAATTAATTTTTAGTTAGGTTTTAATGGTACAAGTAATTTAATTATTAATTTTATTTTATTATTTAATATTCTTGAATATATTTTATTGATCTTATTTACAAATTTCTTTAGTTATAGCAGTAACTAGATGAAAATATCAACTAATATTCTTGAATATAAGTAATACAAGAATGGAGTTTAAAATGTACTATTTATTGTACTATAATTTCTTTGTGTACGTATTTATTAATTATCATTGATTATTATAATATTAACTAATTCTTTATTTACTAATTCTTTAGTAATAAATAGATCTAAACTTTAATAATATTTACGATTAATAATTTTATAATATTTACCCCTAATTTCACCTAAATATCTATAAAATTAATTTGGATTCAATTTTTCAAAAGGGACGTTTAAAAAACTATTTAAAAAATACATGATCTATATTTTAATTTAAAGTCGATCGATATAAATAACACCAATACAATAAAATCTTATTGACCTTTCGATTGATATTAAAATTTCGTATGCTAATTTTGAAACTTGTTAATACTAACACGTGAACTAGATTTTTTTTCTAACGTCACGTTTTTTTCTGCTATATGCACGGAACGGCAGAGAGAACGAAGTGACGCATCATTACAATATATTCTGTGTATTTGATTTTTATAGAAACCAATTAGGGTCAAGAGGTTTTCAAAAGGATTATACGTTTTCTAAAATATTTTTGTTTCCTTAGTATACATACATAGCATATAAAACTATGCCGTTGTTAGGTGACTGACAGACAACGCCTAGACCAAATTACTAGGCAAAGAAAATTGAAACTCGGCATATAATTTCCATAAGAATTGTAGGGCACCAAGAATTTTTTTTCCAAATTTCCTATGGAAACGGGAAGAAACGAGATTTGATTTTTTTAGTCTATACATCTTTTTTTCTCAATTTATATTTTATTTAAGTGGAATTTGAATCTACTACCATTACGTAAAATCAAATACAATTGACTCCAAGTGTTTAATATAAAGATAACCTCCAATGTGTTATTTAGTTTCACTAGATTGCGGTTAATACAGTAAGGATGAATCCACACTATAGTGGTCACAGACTCACAGTTCATTCTCGGTCCGACATTAGTTTCGTACGATCGGCGAGTCCTAGCGACATGAAGTTAGGTTTTCTGAATTTTTGCGCATTCTTCACTTGGGAAGAAAATAATCGAAACTATAAAAAATTATATTCCTAAAATCAAATCTGCGCAGCCGTTAACTCCAGGGTGATCACGACTCGTCGACGTGCTTATACTTTGCGGTAAAGTATTCTTCATTATATTCCGGTAAAATATTCTATAGTGTGTATCAACCCTAAACCAATGAGCACTAAACATAAACAAATGTATTAGTCATCAAATATTATTCTAACATTTCCCTATATCAAGTAACTACTGATTCTTACCATTATCATATTAATGTTATTTGGTACGTACAAAACCAGTTTTAGAGTTGCAATTGTCAACGATCATGCAATAAATTCTGTTTTATTATTATAATAATTTAAATGCACATTATTAGAATAAATATAATTGTATATCCTGATTCCTATACTTTTTTTTACATATTATTTTCTCCTTCATTTCGTTAGGTAAAAAGAACCTAGTGTTAAGTCACTCCGCCGATCATTGTATTGTATCAATTTACAACGATATAATTTGTGGTATTTTCTTACATTTTTTTCTTTACAGAACTATGTCAACAGACAAAACTACCACCTAGCCCCAAGTCTGAATGCTGTGGCCTGGACCTTGCGGATGATCATCGAAACACAAGTACGCAATATAAATATAATAACTATAGGCGCAGTGACGCAAGCGTGTGGCTGTGAACGCGACGGTTGTGTATCGGTTCCCACTCGGGGAAATCATTTATTGAATATTTTTATTTCCACGCTCTGGTAACAAGGCAATACGCGGCGTTGAGCTCCAACATTCAACAGGCAATGACTGCCAAAAAATATATAAGATCAAATATATTTTTTTTTTACTTCTCGCATTTCGGTAGAATTTAGTGTCAAGACTAAGGGAGAGAAAGGAGAGTATTTTATATATAAACTCAAGTGAACGTTTCGCTCCGGTCGGAACATTTTCAAGGAACATAATACGCTAGTTTCCAGAACAGATACATTTTACACAGTCAACATGAAGTTAACTGTTGCGGAACAGGTATGGTCATTAAGAAACTACTGTCTCACTGCATCGCGATATCTTCAATGTACGCAGGCACACATACGTCTTTATCCTTATGTTATTAAACATTGTTTCCTTGTTCCTTCCAAGGACTTGTGGTCAATAGTTTTACTTGTTTATTTGTTAATTGTAATAACACATTACTTATTTAATCTTTTTCCTATTAGTATTATGATTATTTAATGTAGGTACATATATCAGCTTCACGCTGTATCCCGCACACAGCAGGATAGGCAGAGGGATTGGGTGTTAAGACACTTCACAAACCACACCACCACAAAAGCTATATATTATTAATATGTACCTACACTAGAGTAATGCTCCTAACTTTACTTGTACATTTCTAATATTTAAATACTTTCTTTACAATTGCAGGTGGAGATGCAGCTATAAATCAATTTCCCTGGCTGGCGCTGATAGAGCACGGCGAGGGCAGGATCACTTGTACAGGTGTTCTTATAAGTTCACAATACGTGTTGACTGCCGCCCAGTGTCTCTATCACGCACCGTAAGTTCTACGTTATATTATTTCTATATGTTTTCAAATATATTTTTGTACTCTTAGTGTTATAACACTTTAGTTATGTTTACAGTTAACGAAATATATAACATATTATTTTTTCTTTTTAGCTTCACGCTGTATTCCGCGCTTAGTAGGGTAGGCGTAGACAACCTAGGCACCAAGTGTTAAGGCATTTCATTCCCATTAAGACACTTCCATTCCCCCCTTTCCGCTGAATTCTGGAGACATTGCCTGTTGAGTGGCGTAACTCAATGTCCTTTACCTCATATAACATATTTCATACAATTCTACATTGCAGTAAGAACGTGCGTTTGGGCGATTTCAACAAGACCCACACTGGACCGGACTGTGTATTCGTTGACGGGAAACAGATTTGCAACGACGGTGCTATAACGATCCCCATAGATTTTGTCGTATCTCACCCTCAATTCGGCAAACCTACTTCCCACGGTCACGACATCGCTGTGATAAAGCTGATTGAACCAGTGCCTTATAATGGTAACTATGTAAATTTTACTTTAGCTTCACGCATTATACCTACTGCATTCCGTATTGTTAATACACTCCGTTCCCAAGATCGCGAATTAAGTGACGATACTCTACGTAGCTTTTAAAGAGAAATTTTAGGAGAAATAATTCAACCCCTACCCTAATCAGACACTGTATTGTATGACGATGGTCTCAGTCAATATTACCTACTTAATAATCATTTTGACTGGTTGTCGTGGCGCAGGCAAAAAAAGCTTAACTATTATTTCCATCGCAGAGTTCATAAGACCGATATGCCTGCCGACTTCTGATATAACCGTATCACCTCCTGAGAATCTACGGCTGATCAACGCGGGCTGGGGCAGTAAGCCCGCGAGCGACCAGGAGGACGACGTCGTGAAGCATTACGTCGAACTACCATATGTGCCTTTGGAGGTAAAAAATATGTTAATGTGGTGTTAAGCGAAGTGGGCTGCAAACGCGATGGCTGTGGGTTCGATTGTCACTCGAGGGAACACGCACTTAACTCAGCTCACACTAGATCGTATAACCAAAAAGAGTTTAAATATCCAGCTTATAGAAAAATGGAAAACAGCCGCTGGGAATCTAGTGTCAGGACATTCTAGTTCGCCAATTTCCGCCTCATTCTGTGTGGCGTGTTGAGTGGCGAAACTTTGCCTCGTTACCAAATTTGGGCGAAAATAAAAATATGAAATATTTCATATAATATTCCTCAAATGGAAATCGAGCCCACAACAGTCGTACGCTTAACTTGACTGGCAATATTTGATCTCTGTTATCTTCTGCTCATTATTACAGAAATGCAAAGAAATATACACAAAAAAGAACCTGCGTCATTCGTCAGCTGTCAGCGACGGCCACATCTGTGCCGGCGGGGAGAAGGACCTGGACTCATGCAGAGGGGACGGCGGCGGCCCTCTGATGTCAGAAACGAATGGAAGATATACTTTAGAAGGCATCGTTAGCTTTGGCGCGGTGCCTTGCGGTACTGAAGGAGTACCCAGCGCGTATACTAAGGTCTTCCCTTACTTGCAATGGATAAATAGAATCGTTTCTAAGTAATATGGCTTTGTGGTATTTAGAATGTAAATTATTTTTTAAAATGTGATAATAATTCCTAATTTTATATTTTGATTAAAGAATACTATGTTTATAATTTTCTACTATGTGATATATAATAAAGACGTGACTAGCGTACAAGTAGTGTTTTCTTTTTTATTATATACATAGATGTTAAGATAAAAAAAAATGTAATTGATTTAATCGTTTTAGAGGTGTGCTTTCGTGTTTTAGGATAGCTTTCGTTTTGTTAGGATAATTTAATTTTTTCTCGACATCTGATGGTACTTTTATAATATTATACTTCCGTTTTTTGAAAACTAGCGTACTGCGACAATCACGGAGAAACTTGTTTCGGCCGATTAAATTTACATGCCATTCTGAAAAAACGGGACATTTGTACTTCTCGCTGGCATGTTTCGGGACACCGGGACACACAAGTAAAAACGGAACAGTTCCGTTCAAAACGGAACGTCTGGTCACGTTATTTATAACGACAAATATAATATTCCTGTATTTTGCATAATTTTTCCTTTTCACATGCCGCGGAATTTTCAAGATAGATGAATGCTAAAATTGGAGTAGACCAAGCATATTGAAGTGGATATAATGACATCTGTATTAGGATTAAATTCCGTTCAATTTCCTATATGTAGCAATTTTGTTAGATAGCAAATTGTTTCAGTATCATTATACATACGGAATAAGGCAGTGATGGTCGCCATTCACGCGATAAACACTTACGTTATCGTGAAGTTAATTAAGTTGAAAGGTGGAACTTCAACGCCGCACTTTTGCCTTAGTATTCTTTTCCCCAAGTGGGAATCGCACTCACAAACGTCGCGTAACTGTCACAGGCTTGTGCCCCCGGGTCACGACGGCTTCTTCATAGGGTTAATCCTTATATATATACCCATATATATACCTACATAATAACTTATAAAATAAAAGGAAAAAATGGTGATATTCTTAGAAAATTAATAGAATCATATTAATATAACATATTGTACCATAACTTATGATTATTATTTATCGTGTTATAAGTGCTTATGACAAACAAAGTATTTTTAATTACATCTCACGCATTTTTGATTGCATGGACTTTAAGGTCTAAAATAAAAAACTTGAATTTTCGCAAATGAATTTCCCGTAATTATTACGGGAACCATAAACACGGAATTTTCCATTTTACCCATATGCCAATTTTTAACATAAATAGAGCAGAGAATTAAGCTTTTCAGTTTCTATTGGGATGCGTCTAACTGAATGCCAAGGTTACGAAATAAAAGGAATGATGGAAATAAAAGGTTATCATTGCGCCCTGCAAAATATGGAAAGTACGGACATTTAATAAATTCAAAATAAATACTTCTCATATGTATCACGCTTGATGGATTAACACGATATTGCGCAATTGTGTTTTTTATGCATGTACATGCATGCATCTTTTACAGGCTTTACGCCAGTCCACCGAGGGAATCACTTAGTGAATTTGATAATACTTTTAAATTTAACTTGACGAGCTACACCTATCGCGAGTTACTGCGTTTCTTAAATAGAAATTGATTCCTTAAATTTTACTATTAAATTTCCCTACACCTTCTTTTTTCCTTATGTATAATGCCGTCCTACCACAGCAGCACAGTCTCACTGTAACTGCGACACTTGGGAACTGTCAAATGATTCCTTGAAAGACTTGCGAGAATGCTTTTTTTACATTTTCTTGTTGCAGTAACCAGGCTCAGTTAAACCATTAAACACGAAATTTTTCGAAAATTAGGAGAAAAATGGAGTGTCTCCAGATCTATTATTCAGAAAATTTCAATATAAAATCCAAAATTATAAAAATCCAAATCAATGACAAAATGAATTATTATAATAATAATTTTGTCTTCGTAATCGTTTTTTAATTAAATAATGTAAGGTTTTTTTTGTATTTTTCATAGAAGTGCATAAAAAGTTAAAGCGCGGTAAGATTTACAAAGATAAGTCCACATATAGCATGGACATAATTTTAATTTTTAATGTTAATTATTTTATATGGAGTTTTCTAAAGCACGTTCATTCTACGCACATAAATCGGAATGTAATTATTAAGCTTTAGTTCCTGTTAAATTAAAATTTATTTAAATTGACAGTATGATGCTACAGTGAATATAATTTAATTATGCTTAGGTATGGCATATGATGCATCTTAGGCATATGATGATGCTAATCAATAAATGGGAAAATACCTTAACGAACATTAATACTCCGATGATCAATTTGAATGAAACGTTTAAGATGAACATAAAATTTACGAATTTAAGCACGTTAATAGTAGGTATCATTACAAAAGACATATAAGGTACCATAGGTAATTAACGCCCGCCTAACTTTTATAGAAACAGGGTCCCTATGACGTACCTTCTATTCGTAACTGACATAGTATATTGGTGACACCACCAACGCGCATCTTATCACGGTCCTATAGGTTTATATTTTCTGTTCCTGAAGTTTAACGTATCTGACAGGACATTATTACCACATAGGGCGTTAAATGCCATACCTACCTTATTTAATTTAAACTTCAAAAGAAGGATTATAACATTATCAATTATTAACAGCTGTAAAAAAATATAATTATACTTTTAAATTATACACAATATAAACGCAACGGAAATGTAATCTGAGCAACGAAGAAGAAAACCTAGAGATAAAGCATGAAGCTAAAAAAAATATATGACATTGTTAATGACGGTAACAAGTTCTTACATATGATTTTAAAATTACACTTCAACATAATGACTACAAATTGATATTTTTATACATACAGCAGGGTAGAAAAAGTAAACGCAGTTTCCTCTTCGTCCGCCCAATTTTACCAAATCTAACGCCGCGTTATGTCAAAATATTAATTTTACAACTATTTTAGTATAACCAATATCAAAAATTGTACAAAAATGACCAAAAACAGAACATTGAAGTAGCCAATAAAATGAATACCAAAAATGTAGATTAATTAATAATATCCCGCCAAGTGACGTATACAAAAACATACATATATAGATGTATGAGTCATACAAAAATCTCTTCTAAGTACTATATGCATACATATGTATGTATATAAGTATATATTCTATAGAACATAAGCCTCTCACACATACAACATTGCAAGGTCCGGTCTGCTGGTGAGCAGTCGTTTCGTTAGCATGAAACTCGTTCAGTGCGTTGTATTTATAGTTGTAACGTTATCGTGTCTCGTCTTTGGTCAAGGTAAGTCATTATATACAAGTTTATGTATGGTTCGTTCGTTAAATTATAAAAAAGTAGTCTAAGCGCGGCGTTCAGCTCCGCCAATCAACTTGCAATGTCTCTAAAATCGGGCGGAACTCTGCCTACAAAAAACCTTTTCTCTGTTTTTATAATTTGGCTTGTTTTTACACACATATATAAGATGTTATAACTGGTTTTGATATCACTATAACATAACACACAAGCAAGAGTAAACTTGAATCGTGCAATAACTGTTCCGTATAAATTTTCACGGTCAGTTCGTTCAAGTTCAATATACTTTACTTTATAACAGTAAAAAAAAAATATTTGTTATTGTCACTTACTATGGTCACAAATCAATTAATATTCAATTAAGCAGCTTCCCGTATAGCAGGGTAGGCAGAGAGAACGAAGTGTCAAGACATTTTGTTTTCCACTTTTCGCTTGCTTTTAAGACACGCGTGCTATGTGGCAGAATTCGACGCCGCGATTTGTCTTGTAAAAGTAAGGCAATGAAATTATTTTCACCCAAGTGAGATTCGAACCAACCAATCGTGGCGTCTCTCTGCGAGATTTAATATGTGATCGGCGACTTCGACTGTTAAATCCGGATGTGTCTTGTACAGCAGTCAAGAGACTGACAAGTATATTTGCGAATATTTATATACATATAATATTTTTTGTTTAAAATAAATATTATAACAGTAAGATATATATAAATTTGTATAGTTCACGAATTAGGGGTTATCTTACTGTACCTACTCATAATATTGTAGTTAGTAGATATGTGTATTTTCATTTCCTACTACTGTTTTAATCATTTAAGATAAATAATACTATAAAATAATTTAATTTAGATAATTCTAATATATAAAACTCTTGGGTTTCGAACGAAATACTTATTATTCGGACTAACTACGAGTAGGTACCTACGTACTTTTTGCTTAGATGCCTGAAGAAATGAAAATATTAAATAATTTATTCCCCCGCTAGGGAATAGAGCCCCCAGAAATAAATTCAATGGTTATAATTATAATATTTCCATAACTTTTAATTAATTTTTTTTTTTTTTAGTATTATGCTCTCTTGTACTAGCTATATAAGATAATTACGAAGCCAGTTGAGCCTAGATTTACATTTGTCTAAAATAATTTCAATTCAAATTCAATTTCAAAATTCTTAGGGCGTGTTTTTTCTTCCAATCTATACTAATATAATAAAGCGGAAGAGTTTGTTTGTTTGTTTGTTTGAACGCTAAGATCTCTGGATCTACTGG